>JAPFFP010003006.1:0-17927 GCA_026153255.1 Solanum medicagineum
GAATTCTAAATTTTTCTAAGTGTTGGGTCTGCTACGAGATCAAGTTCTACGAATCATAGGAAGCCCTACAACTCGTAGTTAGGGTTTCATAGACCCAATTTGCTGAATTTTTAAAGCCGACCCGGTTGAGTATACGAGGGGTCATTTGACCCCTAATTTCCCTCATTTTTAAACAGTTCCTTTTCCCAAAAGTTTTCCCACACTAAAACTTCTAGTATTCCAACCACATTTCTGTTAACATCCACCGATTTCTGGCGAGATTTCTTGGCAAACACTATCCTAGGGTTTCGGCTTCTTCTCTAGTTTCTCATTGCGACTAATTGTTCTTCATTTCTCAAAAGGTAAGTTTCCTTGGATAAATTCGGCACACACTTGTTATGATTTTTATATATTGATGGATGTTGTGTGTGTAGTGATAATCTTGAGTTTACCCATGATAAAATGATTTCCTAGATGTAAGGATTGGGGTTTGGTCAACTGAATACCCTTAGTGTTGTTTTGAATTGTGAAAGCATCTTGTTGGATTGTTATGATGATAAAAATTTTATCATATCCAATTGTTGATCATGTTATGAAGTGGTTACATGATGTTTGGTTGATAATGGATTCATGGCGGGGTTGAAATTTAGGGTGTTGTGTGTGTTCAGATGTGATCATTCGAGATACCCTTATGTGGACTTGCTTTGGATTATCTTGAATCCCCATGACTGTGTGTTGTTGTTGATGATTGTGAGTTTGGGGATCTATTGTTCTTGGGTATTCCTAGAATGTGATTTGGGATTGTTGTTTGATTGTGTTGATCATGCATAGATCTTTGGGTGATAAATGTTGATTTGGGATTGTCATATTTAAGTGATGGGTTTATTTGTGCGCTTGAGATGATGTTTAGATCTTGCTTCGACGTTGTTTATTTTTTATTTGAATGATGTTTGGTTTGGGTGGCGAGGTTACAGGCACCACAAGTGCCTTCTGTTTTCTGGTACAAGGACCTTCTATGACTCATAGGATGTCCTAAAAGTCGTAGTGGACACTCATAGAAGGCAACAGTCATCTATGGTTTCTTATCACTTACCATATGTGACCCACCTACAGCTTGTAGTGTCCACCATGAACCATAGTGAGGGACTCGTAGGACCTGTCTTGTTTTGGAAAGTATTCTATTACCTACTACGAGCCCAAAATATGACTCATAAGTCATCCTACGAGTCATACCTAAGCCTTGTATCTGTGATCAAAATGATTTTTTTCAGGTACCTTGGCACTAAGAGGCTACTGGACAACTCATGGGTCACCTTATGAGTTACACCTATGCCTCGTACCTACAGATCTGCAACTGGTTCAGTGCAATTTGATTGTGTTTTCTTTTGTTGGTTTTTGTTATTCCTTGTTTATTCTTTTGTGTGATTCCCATTTTATTAAACATTCTGGTGCTCATTTTGTGGTATGGGATGTTAATTTTCAGGTACAATGACTCCGAAAGATAAAAATGTTATCCAGGCTTTCCAAAGAATATTAATAGGTAAGTTATCTGAGAGAGAACATTCAGAAGGGTCTAAAGAAGTCCAAAGAGTCTGCATTGACCCCCGAGGCAAATGTGCCTTATAATAGAGCCTGGACTACACAGATCGCAATGGAAGTTGATAGTCCTTCCCAGTCTGAGGAGGAGGGAGATGGTGATGGGTCTGATAGGACTATGCCATAGATGACTCCCTCTCACTCTGAGACCAATTTACTGGAGGTTTCACAGGCTCGACATAACAAGGCCAATCATTCTACCCCCTCCACCGACTCCAGAAATACCACATGTGGTATTCTAGGAATAAAAGAGATACAGGACATAGGGTTGGAGCCTAAAGGACAGGGAAAACTGTTAGGCAATTTCACGAGGAGTTGAGGATAAATGACTCTGGGCTGAGTAGGGTGCCAGACTTAGAGGCTGAGATTGACCGCCATAGACAGAGGTGGCTATCATAAAGGTTGGGAAAGTATGCCCCTCGTCTAGTTCGAGAGTTCTACACCGCCTACACTGCCACTATTCTCCAAGATTTCCTAAAGGGAAGAAAGATATTGATCAGCAAGGTTTCGAGAAGTTCTAGTCAGGGGTCGGATGGTTGACATCTTAGAGGACACTATTAGGAGGGCTTAGTTCAGGACAAACTATAGGGTAACTCCTTCCACCATCAAGTATGATAATAAGATCGAGAAGATGCAGCGGGTAGTGAGTGAGAAGAATGTGGATCTTAAAACTGACCTACTCAGGTGGATAGCTAGCAAGATCTGTAAAGGTGGTGATGAGCCTACGTGGGTCTCAAACAATGCCGCACTGATAGTGAAGTCTCACCTATCTTCCCAGCCAAATTCTGGTGGTCTATTGTACGTTGGTGCATCAGGCCTACATTTACGAATAATGTGATAACTATGGAGCAGGTTGTGCTGTTAGCCAGTTTTTAGGTGGCTATGATATAAATTAGGCCCGAGTTATGGCAGAGTAGATCCACAAGTCAGCGATTCGTACCCAAACCTCATTGCCTTTTCTCATCTTGATACATACATTATTTAATGAGCCTGGGATATGTGTCTCCCTCCACCTAGACTTACATGTAGAGGCCCTGCACACTATGGATCCTAGCCTGATTAAGGCTGATGAAAACTCAGTTGCACTACAGCGAGCAGCTTCTCCTCCTATTCCAAATCCATTCCTTCCAGAGCCACATACTCAGGATCCCACTCAAGCTACCATCAGTTCCACTCCAATTACAGCAGAGCCACCTCTAATTGTTGATACCAAGGCGATGCCATCCTTAGATACACCTCATTAGTACCTTCTACTACTAAGGTTGCTTCTGCAGACTATCCTCTTATGTCTACTTTTGCTTTTTAGGCTTTGATGCGCAAGTTAGCGAGGACGAAGACCTAGCTGTGAAGATTAATGAGCTAGATCAAACCTTGGGTTCGTCAGATGGTAGGACTCAAAGGACAGGGCCAAGGAATACACTCGAGAGGTTGTAGATCGGAGAGGTGATGGAGCGGATGCCAGGATAAATGCCTTCGAGGAAAGAGTCTCGCAAAGACTTGAGGGTGCTCGACCTGCTGACATGGCTGCTGTGACGGATGAGTTGTCAAAGTTGAAGGCTAACCTGTTGAAGATACTAGTGGCCCTGATAGTAGTTCCTGAGGTGGCACTAGAGGGTGATGATGTGACTGACCTATTTAATGATCACTCACATGCCCACGGGAAGAGACCCTTCGAGAGTGAGGACATAGTTGTGAACGAGAAGAGACCTCAGATAGATACTGAAGTGGCAGAGATAGAGGATCAAATTACAGATGAGGTGGTGCGAAAGTAGTTGTCTATGGAGGCGATACAGAGTGGCAGACCCTATATAAACTTTATTTTTGTTATATATATATATATATATATGAGTACTTTGAGGACAAAGTATCATCTTTTGGTAGGGTGTGGGAAGTTATGGATTAGGGTGAAGTCTGAGTAATCTTGGGTCCATAACTTCCCCTATTTTGGATCCCAAGGTTTTCTTGCCATGTTTCTTTTTCCTTGTGGATGAATCTATTATCTGTTGAACCGGCATGTTTAGGTAGTGTAGATAATTTGTAGATATACAATGATTATTATCATTTGGCATGTATAAAATCTTGAATGATTTTATTTTGAAAATTGGGTACCCTCAAAACTTTTGGGATTGTTTATTACCAGTGCAATCTTGCATATGATTATTTAGCAATATTTGTTCTGATAACGAGAAGGAAAGTTGATGCTTGAAGCATGACCTGTGAGTCTAAGTTGATTGTGTATGCAATGCGATGCGTGTGAGCTAAATTTTCCATGTTCATGCATTGTATACTGATTTAGAACTTGACTTGTTACTCTAAGATTGGACAAGAGATATGGTTGATTAGGAAAGGATCTTAGGCCAATGTTCTTTTAGTGAGTCCATTTTTGCCTAAATGACCTTGCAAATGTAGTAGTTGATCCCTTGTTCCAAATGTTTGAGCTTTGCATGTACTTGTTCTTTCTTGACACCTAGCTAGCCTAACCTTGTTTTGTGAAATACCTTGATATTGGCCCTGTCTATCCTTGAACATGTGAACCTTGATTGAGGCTAAAGACCTCAAGTTGAGGGTGGCTATCAAAAGTGGCCCTGGTTTAGGGAATGGATATTCTGTACTTTATCTCAGGCTAAAAGCCTAAGTTGAGGGTGGCCTTTATTGTGGTAAATTAATGCAAATGAGGTGGTTAGTTGAAAAAGAAAGAATGAAGAGAAATATGATGTGCCGAGTGAGATAAAAAGAAAACAAAAGTGTCTTGGATTGAAAAGAATAGCAAAATAAGTTCAAAAATAAGGCACAGCTGAAAAAGGAAAAGAAAGCACTCGGAAAAGCTTGAAAAGGAAGAATAAGGGAGGGTATAATGAAAAGGGTTGAGTTATGGAGGTAAGATTGTTGAAAAACGTGGTTCAAGGATAGCTTTTAGTCACTACTTGCCTAAAATGCCATACCAAAGCCTCATGAGCGTACGTTACAAGCCTATTAAGTCCTAAAGTGATCCGAATCCAACTACTCAACAGTCGGGAGTTTGATTATAGGGGCAAGCCTATGATGTTAGTTATCATGCATGAATTTCATTTGTGAGAGTGAGAATACTTGTATAGTCCCTGAACTTTGATTGCTTTTTGAGTGAAATAGAGGGACTTCTTTTCTGTGAGGTCATTTGCATTGCATGATTGACATGTGACTTGTTCAGTGACTGTGGATTGATGATACTCCTTCACTTTTCATAGTTGGATTGTCAAATGCATCATTGTGCTTTGGTTTTCTTTGTAACTTTGCAATCAAGTTTTGAAAATGAGAGTTGGGGACCTGGATTGGAGTTAAGTGATGTATATGCCATTAGGATAGTTGCTATGTATTTCTCATTGTCTGCTTAGATTGAGTCGTCTCTTGAGGACAACCAACAGTTCTAAGTTGAGGGTGTTGATGTGCTGCAAAAATGCAACACATTTGATGTCTGAAACAAGGGATTTTGCAAGTTCTCAATGCGACTTTTTATGGTTTTTATGTGTTTTTGTGTTGTTCTTGCAGAAAATATAGGTTGGCATGATTTTGGGAGAACATTGCAGATTTTGCTGAAGTACAGGACGTACGAGCTACCCTATGAGTCGTAGAGCAAGCTACGAGTCGTAGGATTCCCTCATAGAAAGAACCAGTGAGCAAAATTAGAAATTTGCAAAGTGAAGGCATACGAGGCTAACCTGCGAGTCGTAGGTCACTCGTAAAAAGAAATAGCGTGCCAAATGTTTGGGCCAAGTATTGCAACTCAGGACTACAAGAAGACATTACAAGTTGAAGAACATATCATGACTCGTAGCAGTCAAGTCCAATATGCCAGTTGTTGATTATGAAAGCCCGATTATGACTCGTAAGTCACCCTACGAGTCATATCTATGAGACGTAACTACTGCCAACTATATTTTTATTTTATTTTTAGAGTCCTTTTGTAAATAGTATAAATAGTTAATGATAGGGTTTTTGAAGCAGAGATCTGACACTATACAGATTGTGAAGATACTTTGAATATTCTTAGAGAACTTTTCTAAGGTTTAGTGTACATTTTTATGTTTTTATTTTGAAGACCCATTTTTGGGGATTGAAAATCACATTGTGCTCAACTTCCATTAATACAAGCTTGTGGCTTCAATATCAAAGTGGTGTTATTCTTCATTATTCTTGGGTAATCTCTCAACCATGTCTTTTATATTTATTGTTGGTGATTTTGCCTTAGCCATGAGTAGCTAAGCACCCATATCTTAGGGTTGTGGGAATCATGAGAAGTTGACTTGAAAAAACCTAGATTTTGTGCATTTGTTTGATTGGGTATTTGCATGTATTGTCTACTTCCCTTCATTTTGAATGTTGTTTGGTGGTGGCCAATACCAAACCCAGCCTACTACCACGATCCCAACCAAGGTAGTGACGAATAGGAAAGGGAAGTAGATGACAAGATTAGATTGATATGTTCTCATCTAATCAACCAAACTAGTCCAAGGGGAGGTTAACTGGAACAATGGGTAATGGTTAGTTGGCACACCATGGTTGCCTACCAATCACCATGGTGAAATTTGACCTTCACCTTCACAAGAGGGCTTGAAGAACCTAAGTTACCATCCTGCATGCAGTCTCTTGATTGTAGTTATGTTGTCTAGGGTAATTGAGTCAACGAATCATGGGGAACACAATTCCCAAGTTTTCCCTCAATTTGATTGTCTTCTCACATTAGTAGTGTAGTGTTTATTTTTTTTCTTCATTTGAATCAGAAACCCCCCCCCCCATTTTAGAGAGTATAGTAATCGATTTTTGAAATGAATGTTAGTGGATCAACATAGTCAAGCCCCATATTCCCTGTAGATTCAACCCTAACCTCTGGTTAGGTTTATACTTGACTGTGACTGTTTTACTATTGGAGCGTGAACATCACATGTCTACAGCAATAATCTATCCCACATTTAGTTCATACATGTGCATCAAACACACTGCTATAGAGGCATGTGAAGGTTGGAGCATGTTGTTATTGTCTGTGGGCCAAAGCCTGGTCCGCACCAGCGATCTCCAAAACTTTGGAGCAAAAGTCAAAGAATCCTTCGCAATAGGAACCCTGGGGTTTGTAACCCAAGCTACATCATCCCCTTGTATGGTGATCCACTATGTAATATATTTCAAAAATGCAGCCCGTTAAGTCGGATTTGGGATTTGCCCCTCATAGGTGATCTTCAAGTGTCTGTCCATAAATAGTCCATCTGGAGGGGCCCGCAAATCTGGACCAAATAGGAATTTGTTGATGGCGGTCTTTGAAATGTCCACCCTTTCACCATGCACCATAACATGTGCCCGCGGGGAAAATATAAAGGTCAGGTGCTTCTTCAACTTTTTGGAATTTTCGCCCTGTATGGAGTTCAACAGACTGGCAACATAGCTAGAATAAAACTCCTCAATGATGGCGGGCCCATAGTAACTAGGTGGTTATTCCATTATAACAAGTTGATATGAGTCAAACACATCTTTGATATTCAGGACCCTATCGAGTTGATCTGTGATGACCCAAACCTCCAGGATGATGCCTTGCCATTGGAACCCCATGGAGCCCTTGGTCAGACCTTGAGTGCAAAACTCTTTAGCTCCTGAGACTGTCCAATAGCCCCATAAAAATACAATAAGCCACCTAGTGGTTTCAGGGTTCATTGTCCAGGAGATCGTGTAATGTATAGCTTCATCATCTCTATCTCGAAGGTCGATCTCATGTGTTTGATCCTCAGTGTTGTGTTGGTTAGCCTCTGGGGTTCGTACCTACTCTTCTTGCTCCGAGGCATCCTCCTACTCCTCAACTCCCGCATCAGGTACCCCCTTATCAAACTGTAGGACTATACATAGGCTCGCTGCACGAGACCTTGTAGTGCGAGGGGAGTAAGGGGAGACATTGCCAGTAAAATGGAATTCGAACCCTCCTGAGGAGTCATATTGAGTCACTCCCATTTTTATGGATAGATTGTACAGTTGGAGAATCGTGGAGATGTGACGCAAGCTCCTCCTTAGGTTGGGTTGACCTTTGGCATGGACCCATAGTACTTGCAAGTGTCACAAATGAATGAAAAAGGTTGAAAATTTCAAAACAAGTAGGTTGACGCACTAACGGTACTCAAACTTCCCTTATGCCATAAAAGTGACAATACCCCTTAAGAGCGGTGTCACTTGGTCTATCATAGGGCCATTACACTTAGGAAACATATAAAAACTAAATATAAAATCAACTTTGGTGATATAACATAAGTGGCACAGTCCAGAGAGGGACCATACATGGGTCTTGTAACATAACATGGTCTGTAACAAGGCCAAGTGGTGGAGGACTTGGTCGTGTGGAATGCAAGGGCTCACGCATGGGCAACTACACTGTCCGTGTAGAGGCACACGATTTGTGCGATGAGCTATGAGAGCCATGTCGCCACTTTTTAGCCCAAGGCACACACAAGCACACATTAATGCAAATATGCATAACTTAACCACAGATCCACAAATATACTGAAATGACCCCAAAGAGTGCCTGAAAATGTGCCTCAAAACTGCCTGGGATTGTATTTTCAATATATCTCTAAATCCATGCGCGATATCAAAAATCTGACTTCATATTCTTGTTCAGGGGGTCAAAATCAAGGGGGGATGGATCTAACTTCGATTTTAGAGCAATCGTATCAAAATTTGAAATTCCCAAAATGTAAATTCTAGAGAGCTTTCCGTGCACCTGGCACGACGTGCCAAGGGCGTGCACTAGTGTTAAATTTTTCCCAGTTTTGACTTTGGTCCAAGACTTTTAAGTCTTGGGCCTAAGTGCTTCATATCATTCTAAACATTCCCCTATACTCATTCAAAAAGTTAGACAAATATTTTACTCCTAAACTCAAGTCTGAAAACCCTCTCCAGATCTAAGCATTTCCTCTCAAGCTTCAAGTCTTCATCTCCAATCTTCATCAAGTTTATCTCCAAAGCTAAGGTATGTGCATTTCTTTTATGGGTTCCCATCACCCATGATACCCCAAGCTCTTTTACTAAAAAAATTGCATAATTTAAAGTTGGTTTATTAATAGTTCTTATTCATTGTGAAATTCACTACACACTATGTTGGCTTTATTAAATTATGATTGTTTACTATGTTTTGAGCTATGAATCTAAGGTCTATGGTGAGGATTGATGAAGGGTCTTGATGTATATTTTCAAGGGTGTTACTAAGTATCTGTTGATGGCAACACTAATTTTTCTAGCACAATTCAACTCTTGAATTGCATGGTTTTACACTAGCATTACACACACTCTAAGTGTTTGATAAAATGTCCGATTATATATTCTTGAGGAATTGAAGGTCTAATGTATGTCGTATGAGTTAAATGACTATATGATGATGAAATGATGATGGAATGATGATAAAAAGGAATGTACGTGTACGATGATGAAAGGGGGTGTGTGCGTGTGTGTGTGTGTACGATATTATCTCTATATAGCGTTGGGAATGACATAGCCTAACTCGAGGGGTTGTAGGCTCGGGTAACCTATAGAGAGGTTGGTACCTTGGTCTCTTAGCTCGGGGGGTGGTAGGCTCGGGTAACCTTGTTGGGGGTTGTACCCATCAACCTTTGTGGGGGGTTTGTACTCTGTCAACCTCGGTAGGGGGTTTGTACTCCATCAACCTCATGAAGGGGTTCATATCTTATGAGCCTATCTAAGGGGGTGGTAGGCCTTGGCTTAAACTATAATAGTCACTCCTTACACTCGTATTATAATCTATGTAAGTGTGGTTTTAGTTCAAGCATCATTCATGCATGTCATATTGTTACCATGCTATTCATTGGTTATGATTATGCATTTTGGCTATGATACCTACCTCTTGTTGCATTGAATCCTACATACTTAGTATTCAAACATACTAATGCATAATCTATGCCTACATGATGTCACTATGTAGGAATCGGTGTATCGCTTGATCATCCTCCTCCGCGTGGCTAGTATGACTTCTATCAAGCTTGTTGGTGAGTCCTCCATTCCAGGGATGTTACTTATGATTTATTGTTATGTATTAAGACTTACTCTCTTTGACTTATATATTGACTATGAGGGTGAGCCTGGTTGTTTTGCCTTAGCCCCCTCTCTTATTTATGTGGTAAAAGTGTTTTTGGACATGTTATGTATCAATGCTTTGAGCTTGACTCTATTGACTCTTGATGCTTATGATATGGAAGTTTATCCTTAGTCCCAATTTCCCCTTGTTTACATTTATCTCTTATTGTCATTCTAACTACTTTCGTAACAAAGGATGTGTAACGATATGCTATGAGGCTTCCTAGTGGTTCCTTCAGGTTCCCCATTCGACGGTCAAGTCTAGGCCCTATGCTTAGGTCATGACAAAGGTGGTATCAGAGCACTAGGTTGTTAGATCCTCGGAGTCCAACACACCACATCGATTAGAGTCTTATTCATGGTTGTGTTGTGCACCACAACTATGAGTAAGAGGCTATGAGAAGTTTTATGAAATGTTTCCCTTATTCGTATTTCAATTCATGCTATAGATTTGAAGTAAGCTTTCCCCCTTAATGATTGTTCTTTGTTATACTAGATCACGCCTTATACTAGGGGAAGACGAGCCTGCATGCCCGAGGAGCAACCGGCCAATGGAGAGCTTAGTGATGCTCTCACTTTGCTTGCTCAAGTTGTAGCTAATCAAGCAAACGAAGGGGCCCAAACCCCTCATGCTCCTACACCGGCCTCTCAGGAAAGAGACTTCATGAGAATGAATCCCCCGAAATTTCATGGGTCAAAGGTGAGAGAGGACCCCCAAGAGTTCATTAATGATTTCTACAAATTTTTTGGGTGTGAGGCCGGAGGATAAGGCGAGTTGGCGGCCTACCAACTCAAAGGTATAACACAAACATGGTACAACTAATGGAAGGAAGAGAAGGGTGTTGGCTATGTGGTACTTTCGGAAGAGTTCAAGGTGGCCTTCCCTAATCGGTTCTTTAACTTTGAACTTAGGGAAGCTAAGTTAGTGGAATTTATGAACTTGAGACAAGATTCCATGAGTGTGAGGGAGTATGCCTTCAAGTTCACCCAACTTTCAAAGTTTGCTCCTCACTTGATTGCCGACTCAAAGTCAAGAATGAACAAATTTATTATGGGTATCTCCGACTTGGTTAGTGAAGACTGCCGAACCACCATGTTAATAAGTGACATGGACTTGTCACATTTGATGACCTATGCCGAACAAATGGAAGAGGAGAAATTGAGGAAGAGAAGGTGGCATGAGGCCAAGAGGGCCCATTTTGAGGGTAAGTTCCAAAGGAGTGGCCAATTCCACCAAGGACAAAGGCCTACTCATACATTTGATAAGAGGGTTGCAAATGATCTTCCAAGGGTCCAAGGTGTAAGGGGTGTGGCTCCTATTGATGTGTGTCCAAAGTGTGGTAACGGTCATGGTGGCCTATGTTTGCGGAATACCGGTGCTTGTTATGGTTGTGGAGAATGGAGCATAAGGCGATGGATTGCCCTCAAAACTACAACAAGGGCAAGGAGGTCCATCCACAAGGTGCTAATACAGTCCCATTGGGGAGAGGTGGCTGACAAGATGGTACCCCAAGGCCCAACCGGTTCTATGCTTTGCATGGGAGGCAAGGGGTTGATGAAGTCCTCGATATTGTTACCTGTATGTTGAAAATCTTTGACTTTAATGTGTATGAATTGATTGATCCAGGTGCCACTCTTTCTTTTGTTACCCCTTTGTTGCCAAAAAAACATGTTGACCTCAAGTTGTTGCATGAGTCACATGAAGTGTCTACTCCTATTGGTGCATCTATTATTGCTAGAAAATTTTATAAAAGTTTTCCAATTTGCATCTTGCATAAAGTGCTTCCTTGTGATCTTATTGAGTTAGACATGGTTGATTTTGATATCATTCTTGTGATGGATTGGTTGCATGCATACTATGCTTCTATTGATTGTATAACCACCATAGAGTCGAATTCCAATTTCCAAATGAACCCGTCCTTCAGTGGAAAAGTCAAGATGTTGTGTTCAAGGATAGATCCATCTCTTGCATTAAAGCCCGTAAGTTGATCTCTAAGGTATGTCTTTACCATCTTGTAAGGGTTAGGGATGTAGACTCTACAGTCCTTCCCATAGAGTCAGTTTTGGTTGTAAATGAGTTTGTTGATGTCTTTCCAAATGACTTTCCTGGTGTTCCTCCCGAAAGGGAAATAGACTTTGGCATAGACCTCCTCCTCGATACTCAACCTATTTCTACTTCCCCTTACCATATGGCCCCGGCGGAGTTGAAGGAATTGAAGGAACAATTGAGGGACTTATTGGAGAAGGGATTTTTTCAGAACCTAGCCAATCACCTTGGGGTGCTCCGGTGTTGTTTGTGAAAAAGAACGATGGTTCCCTTAGGATGTGTATTAACTACCGGCAACTCAATAGGGTCACCATCAAGAAAAAGTTTCCTCTTCCAAGGATTGTTGATTTGTTTGACCAATTGCAAGGGGCTAGCCATTTCTCTAAGATTGATCTTTAATTCGGGTATCATCAAGTGAAAGTGAGGGAGTATGTTATTCCCAAGATGGACTTCTTGACTAGATATGGAAATTATAAATTTGTTCTAATGTCTTATAGGTTGACCAATGCACTGGCCATCTTCATGGACCCTATGAATAGGATCTTCAAACTCTACCTTGGTTCCTTTGTTGTGGTCTGATTGATGACATTTTGATATATTCTAGTGGTGAAGAGGAGCATAGGGCTCATTTGGGGGTTGTGTTACAAAGATTGAGGAAGGAGAAATTGTGTGCTAAATATGAAAAGTGTGAATTTTGGTTGAGGGAGGTTGCCTTCCTAGGACATGTGGTGTCGGGGGATGTATTAAGGTGGATCCAAAGAAGACCGATGTGATTGGAAATTGGCCTAGACCATTGAGCCCATCGGACATTAGAAGTTTCTTGGGCTTAGCGGGTTACTATCGGAGGTTTGTGAATGGGTTCTCTTCTATTGCTTCTCTTATGACGAAATTGACTCAAAATAAGGCTAAGTTTGTGTGGACCGATGAATGTGAGAGAAGTTTCTAAACCTTGAAAAACAAGCTTGTGTCTGCTCCTATATTGTCATTACCAAATGGGTTTGAGGGATTTGTAGTGTATTGTGATGCTTTCTGTGTTGGTTTGGGTTATGTGTTGATGCAAAATGGTAAGGTCGTAGTTTATGTTTCTAGACAACTCAAAGTACATGAAAGGAACTACCCTACCCATGATCTAGAGTTAGTCGCCATTGTGTTTGCATTAAAGATTTGGCGACACTACTTGTATGGACTGCATGTTGATGTATTCACTAATCATAAGAGCCTCCAATATGTCTTCACTCAAAAGGATCTCAACTTAAGGCAAAGGAGATAGTTAGAACTTCTTAAGGACTATGATATGAGTGTGCATTATCATCCTGGTAAGGAAAATGTGATGGTGGATGCCTTGAGTAGGGTGTCCATGGGTAGCCTAGCACATGTTGATGGTGGTGATAATGAAATGGCTAAGGAGGTACATCGGTTGGCTAGATTGGGAGTTAGGATGGAAGAGGATGGTAATAGTGGTGTGGTTGTTATTGATGGTTCTAAGTCTTCTTTGGTTGATGAGGTGATGGCAAAACAAGATCTTGACCCCTTCTTGTTAGAATTGAAGGCCTTGGTGAAAGAGGGCAAGGTGGAGGTTTTCTCCCAAGGGGGAGATGGTGCCCTTAGTAACCAAGGTAGGTTGTGTGTACCGTGTGTTGATGGTTTGATAGAAAGGATCCTTGATGAGGCCCATAACTCTTCTTATTCTATCCACCCCAGTTCCACCAAAATGTATAGAGACTTGATGGATGTGTATTAGTAGGGAGGAATGAAGAGGGACATTGCCAAATTTGTGTCCGGTTGTCATACTTGTCAATAAGTGAAAACCGAACATCAAAGGTCGGGTGGCCTAATCGAAGACATTGAGGTTCCTACTTGGAAGTGGGAAGAGATAAATATAGATTTTGTGGTTGGGTTGCCCAAGAATAGAAAGGGTTTCGATTCCATTTGGATGGTGGTTGATTGGATGACAAAATAGGCTCATTTTCTACTGGTTAAGACCACATTTGAGGCTAAAGACTATGCAAGGTTGTACATTCATGACTTGGTAAGGTTTCATGGGGTTCCTTTGTCCATCATATCGGATCGTGGGGAACAATTCACTTTACACTTTTGGAGGTCCTTCCAAAGGGGTAAATTGGTACTAGAGTTAAGCTTTCTACAACCTTCCACCCTCAAACAGATGGCCAAGCCGAGAGGACCATCCAAACCCTTGAGGATATGGTTAAAGCATGTGTGTTGGAGCTTAAAGGTAGTTGGGGTGATTATCTTCTATTGGATGAGTTTGCCTATAACAATAGCTATCATTCTCACCTCGGTATGGCTCCTTTTGAGGCTCTCTAAGGGAGACATTGTAGATTATCAGTCGGATGGTTTGAGGTTGCTGAGATAGCTTTGTTGGGACCAGATCTGGTCATGTAGACTCTTGAAAAGGTTAGGATGATTATGGAAAGGTCGAAGACGACCCAAAGTTGTGAAAAGTCCTATGCTGATGTAAGAAGAAGAGACCTTCAATTCAAAGTTGGTGATTGGGTCTACCTAAAGGTTTCACCCATGAAGAACGTGGTCCGTTTTGGTAGAAGGGCAAGTTTAGCACAAGATATGTTGGTCCTTATGAGTTCATGAGGAGGGTTGGCAAGTAGCTTATGAGTTGAGGGTACCAAGTGAGATGGAATTGGTTCATCTGGTGTTCCATGTGTCCATGTTAAGGAAATGTGTGGATGATTTGAATGCCATTGTGCCTCTTGATGTTTTGGGTGTTGCTGAGGATAATTTGACATATGTAGAGGTTCCGATTCAGATTTTGGATAGGCAAGTAAAGAAGTTGAGAAACAAAGAGGAGGCTTCCCTTAAGGTCCTTTGGAGGAGTCAACAAGTTGAGAGTGCTACTTGGGAGGCCGAAGCGGACATGCAAAAGTGGTATCCTTAACATTTTTGCTCCACTCAAGCCTAAGGTATTGATCTAAGTCCTTCATTTGATCTCAAGTCTCAAGTTCAGCCCCGTATCATTGCATATGTTCATGTTTAAATTGACAAGTTTATGATGATTTTACACTTACGATGAAGTGTATGAAATGATGTTTAAGTGCATTGTTTCATCTCTATGTGGGCTGAAATTGTCATGTTTGTGCATCTCATATACGTCTCTTTGACATTCGGGGATGAATATTCCCAAAGGGGTCATATTGAAACGACCCCAAAAAGTGCCCGAAAATGTGCCTTGAAAGTGCTCGTAATTGTAATTTCCATATATCTCAAAATCTGTGCACAATATCAAACATCCGACTTCATATTCTTGTTCAGGAGGACAAAATTAGGGGGAAAAGGGTCTAACCCCGATTTTAGAGCAACCGTATCAAAATTCAAAATTCCCAAAATGCAAATTCCAAAGAGCTTACCGGGCCCCTTGCGCGACGCGCCAAGGGTGCGCACTAGTGTTAAATTTTTCCCAGTTTTGACTTCAGTCCAAGACTTTTAGGTCTTGGGCCTAAGTGTTCCCAAATGTTAAAATGCCTATACTTAACCATTTTTCACCCTCATACCATTCTAAATATTCCCCAGTAGTCATTCAAACACTTAGCGAAATATTTTACTACTAAACTCAAGTCTCAAAACCCTCTCCAGATCTAAGAATTTCCTCTCAAGCTTCAAGTCTCCATCTACAATCTTCATCAAGTTCATTTGGAGCGTGGGTTTCTTTCATAGGTTCCCTTCACCCATGATACCTAAGCTCTTTTACTCAAAAATCGCATGATTTAAAGTTGATTTATTCATAGGTCTTATTCATTATGAAATTCACTGCACACTATGTTGGATTTATGAAATTGAAACTATTTCACTATGTTTGGAGCTATGAATCTAAGGTCTATGGTGAGGAGCGATGAAGGGTCTTAATATATATTGTTTGAGGGTGTTACCAAGTATCTATTGATGACTTTACACTGATTTTGCTGGCATGATTTCACTCTTGAATTACATGGTTTTACACTAGCATTACACACCCTCCAAGTGTTTGATAAAATGTCCGGTTATGGATTCTTGAGGAATTGAAGGTCCAATGTATATCTTATGATTTGAATGACTATATGATGATGAAATGATGATGGAATGATGATGAAAAGGAATCTATGTGTATGATGATGAAAGGAGTGTGTATATATATATATGATACTATCTCTATATAGTGTTGGCATGACCAAGCCTAGCTCGGTAGGTTGTAGGCCTGGGTAACCTATCAAGGGGTTGGTAGGCCTGGGCAACCTTGTTGGGGGTTAGTACCCATCAACCAGGATGGGGGGTTTGTACTCTGTCAACCTCGGTGGGGGGTTTGTACTCCATCAACCTCATGAAGGGGTTCATGCCTCATGCGCCTATCCAAGGGGATGGTAGGTCTTGGCTTGCACTATAATGGTCACTCCTTACACTCGTATTATGATCTACATAAGCATGGTTTTATTTCAAGCATCATTTATGCATGCCATATTGTTAGTATGCTATTCAATGCTTATGATTATGCATTTTGCCTATGATACCTACCTCTTGTTGCATTGCATCCTACATACTTTAGTACATTCAAATGTACTAACGCATACTCTATGCCTACATGATGTCACCATGTAGGAACTGGTGTACCGCTTGATCATTCTCCTCCACATGGCTAGTATAACTTCTATCAAGCTTGTTGGTGAGTCCTCCGTTCCGAGGACGTTACTTATGATCTATTGCTATATATTAAGACTTACTCTCTTTGACTTATGTATTGAGTATGAGGGTGAGCCCGATTGCTTTGTCTTGGCCTCCAATCTTATTTATGTAGTAGAGGTGTTGTTGGACATGTTATGTATAAATGCTATGAGCTTGACTCTATTGACTCTAGATGGTTATGATATGGATGTTTATCCTTATTCAAAATTTCCCCTTGTTTACATTTATATTTGATTGTCATTCTAATTGCTTCTGCGACCAAGGATGTGTAATGATATGCTATGAGGCTTTTTTGGGGTTCCTTCAGGTTCTCCCATTCGCCAGTCACGTCTAGGCCCTAGGCTTGGGTCGTGACATATACTCGCATAAGGACCACGGGTATAACAATATTTATCACAAAGAACCCCTAAAATCACAAGACTCCAGGTTACCTCTACAAGCATTCAACAATGGAGGTATGCACCACCAAAGCAACACCCAACACCAACTTCAAGAATTATGACACTTTAAACAAAGAAAGAAACAATTTTGAACAAGTATCTACACATGCACAAAAAAACCTACACTAGAAGATGAAGAATGTGATTGCTTACTTCATGAACAACAATGGAGGTGATGAGTTGCTTGGAAAAATAGAGACCTACACAAAGATTAATATTATGAATCATGAAATTGACTCACTAATCGTAACAACGAAGATAGAAATTTTGGGGGTTTTAAGAAAGAGAAGGCGTGATAGAGAGAGAGAGAGAGAGAGAGAGAGAGAGAGAGAGAGAGAGAGAGAGAGAGAGCAGTGAGGGATGATGAAAGAGAGTGAAAACAGTAAGAGTGAGTAATTGAGATAAAGTGAGAGTTTTTAAACAATCTTGGTCAACTGTGTTGACCAGCCCCCTCCTCTCTTCACAGACGGCCTCAGGACCTATGTCAAGTGGCACGGTCCGTTTGGACCATCCTTCCCACCAATCCTTGTGAACTTTTATGAAACTTACCTGGACAACTTGTGCTAGCACCAAACGGCTAACCTTACAAGTCGTTAGATGTGAAATGGTTCATGTGGATCGGACGTTTGCCAACACTTGGAATTTTGAATGACACATGGGCATGTGTTAACCATCACCACTTCCACGGGCGGCCTCACGGCTCATGACAAGTGTCATGGTCCATTTGGACTTTCCGTTTACCACCTTGAGCAATTGAGAATTGGGCCTAGCACACGCATGCTTAGACGGGCACCCTTATTTCATCCCTCCCACCACGCGTAAGCTCATGAACTCCAAAAGTGACACCTATACTGTCACACCCCAAAATACCGTTAGGGTGGACTGGCACCCGTTGCCGATAAGACTTGGGAGAACCAACCTATATCTATGCACTTTGTATAAATATTATAAGGGAGTTCTATGTTTGGCATGCTTCTAATATGATAAACGGTATTAACAAGCTCAAAAGGAGATGCGTATAGCTAGGCCATTGGGGCCACGGTGTCTAAAGTACGAGACATGACCACGCGTTAATTTAC
>JAPFFP010003017.1:0-17924 GCA_026153255.1 Solanum medicagineum
ATTGAGGCATAGCACCCCCTCAACAAGGTGTGGTCACTTGCAACACTATAGATACTTTTCATGAAATCAACACATACGTACATTACTTTCATCATCATAAAGCAACTTCACTCATAAGCCATGCAATAGACCTTTAATAACTCAAAAACCCTTAACCAGATACTTTATTAAACCCTTGGCGGGTGTGTAATGCTAGCTCAAAATCATGAAATTCAAGAGCCAAATCATGTGAGAAAACTTAATGTGAAACAACGCACCAACACTTGGTAGCATCCTCATGTAAGATACATTAAAATCCTTCACCAAATCCCATCATAGAACATAGATTCATAGCTCAAAACATGCTTAAATAGTCCACATTTCATGAAAACCCCAACATAGTTTATAATCACATTCATAGTAAGAATACCCATAAGTAAATCAACTTGAAAACATGTAATTTGTATAAAAAGAAGGTTGTTCACCATAGGCGAAAGGACCCAATGGTTGAAACCCACATACATCAATTTTGGAGATTTCCTTGATGAAGATTTGAATGAGAATTTGAAGCTTGATGAATTCCTTAAGATCCGGAAGTGAGTTTGGGACACTTGAAATGGGGTGAAACGTTTGGCTAAGTGTTTGAGAGGGTTTTGTGGAATGTCTTGAATAATATGAGGTTGAAAAATGACTAAGTATAGGTGTTTTTACGCATAGGAAGGGTTAGGTCCAAGATCCTAAGGCCTTAGACCGAAACAAGAAAACTGGCAAAGAAATTACACTGCTTCGTGACGACTCCACATCGCTGAGCCAATGCAGACTGCCACTGATTTGCGCAGACTTAGGAAATCAAATTTTTCTATGATTGTTCTAAAATCAGGGTTAGACCCATTCCCTACTCAATTTTTCCCCCTGATTTTAAAAATCTCAATTTCTGTAGGGTATATAGATGTATTTTTTAAAAATCTCGATTTCCTTCAAGTCAATCAACTCTTTGCTCTGCTACTTAGATTCAACCAAATGCTTTCTTTGACTTATTAATCCATTTCTCTTACTATACGGCCTTTAACGATTAATGCTATCATTATCTCTCCAACTGTGGCTTAGAAATCTTCCCCTTTTCTTAATCGCTCGGAGGGAGGGAAGAGCAATGCCCTCCTATTTTATTGTTCGCTCAGAAGGTGATGTGATTCATTGTGCTAAAAGGCATGATTTTAATTATTTTATTTTATTGGTGAGCTCTTTATTGTCTCCTCTTGCGGGCACTGAGGTTATTATCCCCCAAAGAGGGCCTTGTTGGGGAAGTGGACTCTCGGGTTTTTATTAAAAATCTCGATTTTCGTAGGGTAAAAAAATACATCTATATACCCTACGAAAATCGAGATTTTTGATGGTGACTCTATTAAGTTGCCAGTAATCAATGCACATTCTAAGAGAACCATCCTTCTTCTTCACAAACAACACCGGTGCACCCTAAGGTGATTGGCTAGGCCTAATAAAACCCTTCTCCAACAAATACCTCAATTTCTCTTTCAACTCCTTTAACTCTGTTGGGGCCATACGGTAAAGGGGAATAGAAATGGGTTGAGAATCAAGAAGGAAGTTTATGCCAAAATATATTTTCCTTTAAGGAGGAACACCAGGAAACTCATTAGAAAGATATCAAGGAATTCATTAACCACCAGAATTGACTCTATAGGAAGGACTTTGGACTTAACATCCCTAATCCTCACAAGATGATAGAGACACCCCTTAGAAATCAACTTTTGGGCTTTAATGGAAGAAATAAACCTACCCTTGACCACCACATCATGACTCTCCCACTCAAGGATGGGTTAATTAGGGAATCAAAATTTGACCCTATGGGTTCTACAATCAATACAGTTATAATATACATGCAACCAATCCATCCCAAGAATGACATCAAAATACATCACATCCAACTCACCAAAATCACAAGGCAATATTTATGCAAAATAAAAATGGGTTAGTTTCTATAGACCTTTCTAGCAACAATGGATTCACCAACGAGAGTAGAAACTTCATACGGCTCATACAACAATTTGGTTTCAATATGAAACTTTTTGCCAACAAAAGAAGTAACAAAAGAAAGAGTGGCACCCGTGTTTACCAATGCATACACATTAAAATCAAAGATTTTTAACATATCGGTGATGACATCGGTAACCTCATTACCCCTTGCCTCCCTTGAAGAGCATAGAACTGATTGAGCCTTAGGGCACCACCTTATTGACCTCCCTATCTCAATGGACCCGCATTTGCACCCCAGCCTTGTGGACGACCATCTCTACCTTTGTTTTGAATACGAGGATAAGCAATATTTTTGTGACCCACTCCTCCACAACTATAACATGCATTCGTCTCTCTCATTTAACGGTCTCTTCCACATCTTGGGCACATAGCATTAGGCACCACACCACCACCTCCTTGGGACTTGGGTTGTCATTAGCAAACCATCAATTAGGAGCATTTGAAGACCCTTCGTCTTGATGAAATCGGCCACTCTTGGGACCTTGGGATCTTCCCTTAAAATAGGCCTTCTTGTCCTCAACCATTCTCTTCCTCCTCAACTTTTACCCCTCCAATTGTTTGGCATAAGACATGAGGCGGGACAAGTCCATATCACCAATCAATATGATGGCACGACATTCTTCATTTACCAAGTCGGACACACCCATCACAAACTTGTTCATCTTATGACCTTGGATCGGCCACCATTTATGGAGCATATTTAGAGAGTTGGTTGAACTTGAGGGCGTACTCCTTAACACTCATATACGCTTGCTTCAAATTCATGAACTCCATCAGTTAATCCTCCCTTAGCTCAAGAGGGAAGAATAGATGGAGAAATGCTACCTTAAACTCCTCCCAAAGGATCACATTGTTGTTCCCCTTCTCCTTCTTGCATCGAGTAAACCATATTTGGGCCACCCCTTTGAGTTGCTAAGCCACTAACTCCATTTTCTCCTCCGATCTAACACCCATGATAGACAACACTTTGTACACCTCATCAATGAATTCTTGAGGGTCCTCATCCACTTTAGACCCATGAAACTTTGGTGGGTTCATCCTCATGAAATCCTTACCCAAGATGCTGGAGTAGGAGCATGGGGGGCTTGGACCCTTGGTTGATTTGATTAGTCATAGCTTAAGCTAGCATGGCAATAGCATCCCAAAACTCTTCATGAGTCGGTTATTCTTCGGGTGAATGAGCTCTTCTTCCTCTTAGGATAGGCATGATCTAACATAGAAAAGAACATTTGTTAGGGGAAAGCCTTACCTTAACTTCTATAGCATGACATGGATAAAGAAAGGAAACATTTCCTAGAACAACTCATAGCCTCTTAGTGGTGCATGATGTTCTATCAAAAATACAGCACATTTGGTGCCTTAAACAAGGGACTTTGTGAGTTCTTGATGCGACTTTTTATGATTTTTATGTGGTTTTATGTTGTTCTTGCAAAAAAGTTAGGTTGATAAGATTTTGGAGGAAAATTGCAGATTTTGCTAAAGCATAGGACAAAAGAGTCCACCTACAAGTCATAACCTAAGCTACGAATCGTAGGGTGTTAATGTAGCAAGAAACAGAGACCAAAAAATCAAAAATCTACTAAGTGGAGGTCAACCCTACGAAGCATCCTACGAGTCGTAAGTGTCACTATGACTCATATAGGTGTAGTCATAGTAGGATACAGAGAGCCCAAACTTTGGATTAAAAACAAGGCCTAGACTAGTAGAGAAGCATACGAGTTGTAGCCCAAGCAATGACTAGTACCAATTGGTCGTACCAGTTGAGTCCAAGTTGCCAAGAACCTGATATGAGACCCTGATTACGACTCGTAGGCCACCCTATGAGTTGTACCTGTAAGGTGTACCTGTGTAATTTTTAGGGTTAAACTTGTAATTCTATAAATACTTTAAGTTAGGGTTTATTTGGGAGAGTTGAGCTTTTAGACATTGAATGTGCCTTATAATATTCAATTAAGAATATTTCAAGGTTTTAGCAAGGTATTTCATTTTTCTCTTGGAAAATCCAATTTTGGGGATTGCAAATCTTGCTTTGTACTCATTGTCAATCTATCAAGTTGTGGTTTGTAACTTGTGGTATTTTCACTCTTCATTGCTTTGGGTAAAATTCTCAACTATGTCTTGCATTTGAATTTTTATTAGTTTTTCCTTAGCCATGAGTAGCGAAGCAACTTGGGATTGTGGGAACCATGGGTAGTTGACTTGAGATGATCTAGGTTTATTGCAATTCTATGATTGGGGTTTTGCATGTATTGTCTATTTCCCTTCATTTAAGTTGTTGTTTGGTGGTGGCCAACACCAAACCCCGCCTACTATCACGATCCTTACCAAGGTAGTGACAAATAGGAAAAGGGAAGTAGATGACAGGATTTAATTGATGTTTTCTTGTCTAATCAACCAAACCTGACCAAGGGGAGGCTGACTGGGACAATAGGTAACGTTTAGTTGGCACACCATGGTAGCCGACCAAGCGCTATGGTGAAATTTTATCTTCACCCTCACTAGAGGGCTGGAAGAACTTAAGTTACCATCCTGCATATGAATCTCTAATTGTAGTTATGTTATCTAGGTTAATTGAGTCAACGATCCATGGGGAACACAATTCCCAAGTTGTCTTTAAAATTGAATGTTTTCTCGCAGCGTAGTGTGGTGTTTATTTTTCTTTTATTCTTGAATCATAGAACCCCCCCCCCCCACATTTAGAGATTCAAGTAATAGATACTCGAAATGATTGATAGTGAATTCTTGTAGTCAAACCCTGTATTCCATGTGGATTTGACCCTAAACTTTAATTAGGTTAATCGTTGACAGCGATCATTTTTTATTGGAGCGTGAACATTATCAAAATATTATGGCGCCGTTGCCTGGGAATACAACTAGATTTTGACTTAATTTCACTATTAGTTAGTTCAAGTATTAATTTCTAGACTCTCTTGTATTTTACTCTTTTTTTATTTTTTGTTGCTTGATTTTAATTGCAGGATGTATTAGATTGTATGCCCAACACAAGGAGACAAGGTAATCCCTTAGCTCCAATCAATTTGGAGATCTATCGACTCTTTAGAAGAATAGCTCAAGGGAATGAGGATATCGCGGTTAAGGAAGACATGAATATAAATGATGATATGGGAAGAGAAGATAATCCACCACCAAGGGATAACAGGCACAGCTTAGGGATTTCAATGAGAATGCTTATGGATGGAATTAGTATCATTTGAACCCTATGGCCATGGATGTTACTGGTGCTATAGTGTTGCTTCCACTACCGACAGACGCTAAATTCTCGGTGTCAAGTGGATTACTACAAATGCTCCAAAACCGTGGGTTATTTTAGGGATACCTTTGGAGGATCCCCACCGTCATCTCCATAATGTGGTTTTTATTTGGAAGAGTGTCATGGACACAAAATCTTTCTATTGATGCCGTTGATTTACGGGTTTTTCCATTATCGTTGACTGGTAATGCAGCTGTATAGTTGTCTGAGCTTCCTCTGGGTTCAATAACAAGTTGGGTAGAACTTCAAAGAGTATTTCTTGAAAGATATTACTCAAGATCTAACAAGTTAAAGCTCAAAGATCAAATAAGCAACTTTGAGCAATTTCTGGGTAACTCTATTAGCACAACATGGGAGAGATATACCAAATGCTCTAGGATGGTCGCCGATCGCAAGATTGTTGATGATGACTTGGCTGAGATTTTCTATCGGGCACCAGATGAGAATAGTCAAGCTTGCGTCGATACAATCATGGGAGGCATGTTTCTTGACCAACCTTTTGCATTGATAGCTACAAGGATGGATCAAGTGGTTAAAATCAATAGAGCATGGGGTCAACGAGAGCGAGGTGCAATGAGGACTTCTTGTTCAGTCAACACGAACAATGAGAAAGCAAAGGTCAATGAAGAGATCATAGAGTAAGTTGCTCAACTTCGCAAAAGTATGAACTTGGTCTTGATGCAAAACCAAGAAAGTCCAAAGCGGTCACTCACCAACCTCTTAAGGCTCCTATATATAAAGATCAATTCTTTGATGAAGATGCTTGTTCTGTGACTAATCAAGCAGTGGGTTTCCGGAATAACCTCCAAGGGTTCAACTCAGACTATTGGAGGCAAGGTTCTGAGAATCAAGGTTGGAACTACAACCGTGATGGTGCTTATAGAGATAACTGAGGGTTATTATGAATGAGAAAGATTGTCGGATGCTTAATTGGGTAGAAGAGAAGGTTATATGAATGGTCCAAATGTGCCGCCCCACAACCGTGATGTTGTGCCAAGCACTTCTAGGATTGAAGAGATGTTTGACAAGTTGTTAAAGAGAGCTGACCACCATGGTGAGACCTTGAAGGAAACGAAAGCGGATATTTCAAGTATTAACCAAAAAATAAGTCTCACTCGGTAGCGATTAAGCAACTAGAACAACAATTTGGGCAAGTTTCTTCGAAATTGAACCAATGCCAAAAGGGCACCTTACCATATGGTCCAAAATCCTAAAAATGAAGGGCATTGCATGCAGTCATGACTCGGAGTGGCAAAAGCACCATAGATCCCCCTATGCCAGTGATTGTGGATGAAGTTGATAAGAAGGGTCTTGGTGGCGAAGTTGTGGTTGAAGGAAAAGGTCCAGAGATTGTTGGGATGCAAAGAGAAGAAGTAAGAGAGCACGAAAAAATAAAGTCAATTGCAAAGCCTCCTCCTCCTTTCCCCTAAAAGGCTTAAGAAAAAGGAAGATGGGGGTAAATTCAAACACTTCCTCTCGATGTTGAAGCAACTGTCCATCAACAGTCCCATCTTAGAAGCCTTGCAGAAAATGCCCGGGTACACCAAGTATATGAAAGATTTGGTGACAAAGAAGCGCACTTTGAGCCAACAGCTCCAACAATGCAGTACAATCATGACCAAATTCCTTTTTCAAAAACATGAGGACCTTGGTGCATTCACTATCCCTTGTACTGTCGGTGATGTTGAATTTGCAAGAGCATTGTGCGATTTAGGGCTAAGCATCAATCTAATGCCTCTTGCTATATTCAAAAAGCTTGGTTTTGGCACTCCTACTCCAACGAGAATTCTGCTGCTCATGGCAGATCGAACCATTAAAAAAATAGGAGGGAATACTTCTCAATATGCTTGTTAAGGTTGATAAATTCATCTTTCCTGCAGAATTTGTGATCCTTGATTGTGAAGTTGATTTCGAGGTGCCCATTATTTGGGGAAGGCTATTTCTAGTCACTGGGAGAGCCCTAGTGGATATGGATTCAGGTCAACTTCGATTCCAGGTCAATGACGCAGAGATCATATTGCACATCTGCCAATCCATGAAACACCCAGACAAGTTTAAGAGTGAAATGTGGAAACTTGATGATTGTTGATAAAGGACGATGACAAAGTCGGGTGAAGACATTAAACAAGGCGCTTGTTGCGAGGCAACCCAAGCATCTTTGATAATTGTTTGCCTGTTTTAAGTATATTTGGTTGTTGAAATTTTAGGCAGTAGGGTGTTTGTTGTTTTAAGTTCAAAGTCATTGGTGCAGTTGTAATATTTTGAAGATTGTTGTGTTTTGAGACTTGGTCTGCAGGTGGAAATTGAAGAACTGAAGATCTGAAAAAATGGCACTTGGAGCAACCCCTGCGAGAAAACCTACGAGTCGTAGAAACAACTACAACTCATTGTCATGCCTCGTAGAGGGAAATAGTGAGTATCAAAAGTTGCAACACACACTACGAGCCAACCTTAAAATTTGTAAAGTCCCCCTACGAGTCGTAAGTGGGATTTGTAGTGCCCATGCATAAATTCTAAATTTGTTCAAGTGTTTGTTCTGCTATGAAACTGAGGCCTACAAGTTGTAGGACACCTTACGACTCATAGTCGGGGTCTCGTCGCCCTGATCTGCAGTTTTTTGAAAAAGATGACCCAGTTTTATAAAAAGGGGTCAAAATAAATTTTGACGCCTAAAATCATTTCTTTGAACCCTAGAAGACACGATTTCCTTGAACCAACTCCATATTTCACTATTCCAATCACAATCCTGGCTACCCACGTCACTTTCCAGCGAAAACTCCGGCGAGGACACAATTTCATAGGGCTTCAACGTGTTTTTCCATCTATTTTGCATTAGCTTAATTCTTCTACCATTTGGTAAGCTTCATGGTTAACGCACTAATGTGGTGAGTTGTAATCTTTAAATGATTGTGTATTTGGTTTAATCATAAAGATTCTTGCCCATGTGAGGGTGCTTTTGTCTAGCCATGAAAACTAGGTTTTTAAGTGTTTCTATGAAATGAACCTTGCCCGAAATTCTTGTGTGGGTGGTTGTAAATGTAAAAATAATTGGTCACTTGAATGTAGTGCATAGTTGTTGCTCGACCCTTGTGAGAATTATCCTCGAAATGGGAATTTAGAAGGTGGTGATGTGTTTCAATACGTCACACTTTTTTAACCCTATTTGAGCATGTATGAATTCTAATTGCATCTCTATGGAATGTTTTGTTGATAACAAGTGTGAGTGTGGAAATGGAATTTCCTTTGGTGTTGCTCGATGTAATGTGGGATTAACTTTGAATTTTAGGGGTAATAGTTGTTATAACTACCGATATTATACTAGGTTTAACTATGTGTCGACTGTAATTTATTGCTTTGATGCTTGTCAATGCTTAGTTATTGCTTGAGGTGTTTGTGGCATGTGTAAATGTAGTAGGCACTATAATTGCCTTCTATTTTTGGCTACGAGGCCCCCCTACGACTCATAGGTTGTCCTACGAGTCGTATGGGCCCCTCGTACCAGGCACCAATCACTTATCGTTACATCACATTTTTCTCATATGAGACCCAACTACGACTCATAGTATGGGTCTCGTAAGTCTGACTGAGATTTCAAAAATGCCTCCGGAATAAGATACGAGGCCATACTACGACTCGTAGGCCACCCTACGAGTCATAACTGCACCTCGTATCTGATGTCATATTGCATTTTTCTCAGAAACCGTCATACTACGAGGCTAGAGTACAACTCTTAGGATACCCTATGAGTCGTACCTGGCCTCGTAGCTGCAGACCTACAACTGTATCAGTGATTTTCTATTCTTAAGTGTTTTTGTTTCTTGTTCTTTATTATGTGATTTTTTTTTCAAACATCTTGATGCTCATATGTATTGTGTGGTTGGCTTGTAGATATCATGCCTCTAAAAGACAAACGAGCAATCCAAACATTCCAACGAAGATTAGTGGATGAATCTTCTGAGGCTGAGAGATCTGAGGGATCCCTAGAAGTTCATAGGGTCATAATAGACCCCGAGGCTAATGTACCTCATACCTGGGTACGTACAACTCAGACACCCATGGAAGTCAGCAGTTCCTCCCAGTCTGAAGAGGAGGAATAGCAGGGTAATAGAGACGGGTCTGGGAGCAGCTTACCGTAGATGACCTCCACATACTCAGGGTCAGAGTCGGAGTCTTAGAGCACCTCCCAAACCCAACATGAAGAAGTCTAATCATATCCCCCAGCCAACCATCGATGGTATGTCCCAGGGATGAAGGAGATATATGACCAGTGGTCAGAGCCCAAGGGACAGGGCAAACCGATGCAAAAATTTCATAAGGAGTCTAGGCTGAATAACTCTCGATTAAATAAGGTGCCAAGATTGGATGCAGAGATAGATGAGCATGTGTTATGATGGACCACATAGTAGTTGGGCAAGTATGCCCCTTACGTATTCCATGATTTTTATGCGGCCTATCTAGCTACACTCCACCGAGGGTTGCCGAAGAACAAAAATTGATTGAGCAGCCTAGGTATAAGTGGTGCCTATCTGGGATTGGAGAGTTTCCATTCGGAGGAGCCCATCTGACGAATTCAAATTGGGCCCACCTAGAGAGTGCCTCATTCCACCGCAGAGTATGATGGTCGCAATGACAAAATGAGGAGAGCAGTGAGTGAGAAAGATATTGGGGCCAAGGACGAGGTGCTACAGTGTATACCCAACAAGATATGTGAAGAGGGGTTCGATCCGACGTGGGTTCCAAATCACGCTGGTCTGATAGTGAAAGCCCACCTCTCTTTCCGGGCCAAGTTTTGGTGGTCCATTATCCGTTGGTGTATCCAGCCTACTTTCACAGATAATGTGATTACCCTGGAGTGAGATGTGTTATTAGCCAGCTTTTAGCTGGTTATGTGATGGATTGGGCCCGGATTATCTCCGAGCAGATCCACAAGTCCACTATCCAAACAAACACCTCACCACTATTCCCTGTTTTGGTCCACCGATTATGCAGTGCCGAAGGTGTTCCTATAGACCCCCACTAAGACTAGCATATTGAGGCCACACGCAATATGGATCCTAGCCTAATGAAGGCTAATGCGAACCCGCTGGCCCTACCTCATGCAACTCCTTTAGCTATACCAGATCCATTCCCGGTTGAGCGTCAAACTCAGGGTTCAACCCCAGCTACCACTGGTACTACTCTAGCAACTATAGAGACTACACTAGTTGTTGAAATTGAGTCTACGCCATCGTCCAGTACTCCAGCACCAGCAGCATCCACATTACTGGTTGATTCTAATATCTTTGTTGTTACTTTTCAGGCACTATTATGCAGGGTAGCTATAGCGGAGTCTAGGCTACAGGCTTTAGTAGCTTAGGTAAGGCCATGGGTCAGCCAGACTGTTCGGGACTCAGACGAGAGGATAAAGGCATTCCCCCACCATTTGGTAGATAAGAGAGTTAGGGTGGCGGATTCCAGAGTAGATGCATTTGAGGTGACCTACTGACATGAGCACAGTGACATAGGTGTTGGCCAAATTTAATTTCAATTAATTATAGATTTTAACAGCTCCTGTTGCAGTCCCAGAGGTAGCACTGGCTGTAGATAAAGTGTTTGATTGGTTAGCTGACTTCCTGCATGCCTATGGGAAGAGGCCCCTCGAGCATGATGACCCAGATATGAGCCTGAAGAGGCTTATACTTGATAACCCGGCAGCCCTAGAGGATGAGCCGATACTAGAGGAGTGGTGCAGGAGTCGATCCTGTTGGCTGGCATACAGAGAGATTGGAAGCAGCAACCTTCACATAGAG
This sequence comes from Solanum medicagineum, assembly GCA_026153255.1. Lineage (NCBI taxonomy): Eukaryota > Viridiplantae > Streptophyta > Magnoliopsida > Solanales > Solanaceae > Solanum > Solanum medicagineum. The sequence goes on from JAPFFP010003017.1 coordinate 11,092, forward strand.
AGGGTAGCTCACCTATAGCTTCAACCTAGATTGCTTAGGAGGAGATGGTGACCCAGGACCCTACATACCAAACTTATACCGGTGCTTGAGAACTATGATGTTTGACCCTTTTGACCCCAGTTCTTATCTTTTCTCTATGGATACTTTGTTCTTTTGTTGGACAATCTTTTTATTATGTTGGTTTTGGATGCTTTATGTTAGATGTTTTTTCTACTTTTTGTTTTGGATATTAGTTTTTAAAATGTGGGTCTCTAATGTATATATATCTATGTTTAGGTTTTCGTTATTTTCGTCTTAGTATGTGCTTTTACTTTGAAGACAATGTATTCTATGTAGGTGGAGTGTGGGAAGATATGGATTAAGGTGAAGTCTGAGTAGCCTCGAGTCCATAACTTCCTCTATTTTTGGGAAGTTATGGATTAAGGTGAAGTCTGAGTAGCTTCGAGTCCATAACTTCCCTTATTTTTTATCCCAAGGTTTTCTTGTCGTGTTTCTTTTTCCTTATGGATATTTAATTTTCTGTTGAACTGGCATGTTTTAGGTAGTGTAGATAGTTTCTAGATACATAGTAGTGCTATCTGTTGGCATATACATAGCCTTTAAATGCTTTTTAAATTTTGATTACGAATTAGATACCCTCAAAATTTTTGAGATTGTGTTATTGATGAATTCATGCATTTTGAGTATCTGGCAATGTTTGTTCTGACAATGTGAGGTAAGCTGAGGCTGAAAGCAAGACCTGTGAGTCTATACTTGATTGTGTGTGCAATTCCATGTGTGTTGTGAGCCTATTTTGCTGCATTCATGTATCATGTATAGACTCAGAACTTGCCTTGTTACTCTAAAATTGGATTGGTGATATTGTTGATTTGGAAAGGATCTTACGCCTTTGTTCTTTGAGTGAACCCACTTTTAGCCTAAATGACCTACCAAATGAGCTAGTGAATCCCTTGTTCCAAATTTTTGAGCTTCTCATGTACTTATTCTTTCTTGACACCTTACTAGCTTAACCTTGTTTAATTAAATACCTTGATGTTGGCCCTGGTCTATCCTTGAACATGTGAACCTTGATTAAGGCTAATAGCCTAAGTTGAGGGTGGCTACAAATGGTGGCCCTAGTTTGGAAAATAGATATTATGTACTTCACCTCAGGCTAAAAGCCTAAGTTGAGGGTTGCCTTTATTATGGTTAAGTAATAAAAATAAGGTGGTTAGTTAGAAAAGAAAGAAAGAAATGAATAATCATGAGCCGAGTGAATAAAAAGAAAAGAAAAGTGTCTTGAGTTGAAAAGATTAGCACAAAAAGAATTCAAGATTGAGGCACAGCTGAAAAAGAGAAAGAAAGCACCTAGTGAAAGCTTGAATAAGGAGAATAAGGGTGGATTTAGTGAAAATGGTTGGGTTATGAAGGCAAAAGTGTTGGTAAACATGGTTCAAGGATAGTTGTTAGTCACTACTTGCCTAAAATGCCATACCGAAGCCCCCTGAACCTTTGTTACAAGCCATTAACTCCTAAAGTGATCCAAATTCACTCTGTCACCAAACCAGAAGATGAGTATATAGGCAAGCCTATTGTGTTAGTCATTTTGCGTGAATTTCATTTGTGAGAGTGAGAATGTTTCCTTAGTCCCTGAATTCTAGAGTAAGTGGGATTTCTTTTCTGTGAGAACATTTGCGCTACTAAATTAGCATATGACTATACTAGTGATTATGGATGGTTGATGCTCCGTAGCTTATCATAGTTGGGTTGCCAGATTCATCATCATGTTTTTGTTGTACATAGTAGCTTTGCAATCTGGTTTTGAAAATGATAGTTGGGTGCCCGGATTAGAGTGAATAATGTATATGCCATTGGTATAGCTGCTATGTATTTCTCATTGTTTGAGTCGATTGAGTCATTGCTTAAGGACAAGCAACAATTCTAAGTTGAGGGTGTTGATATGCTGTCAAACAACAACACAATTGATGTCTAAAACAAGGGATTTTGTGAGTTCTTAATGCAACTTTTTATGGTTTTTATGTATTTTTGTGTTGTTCTTGCAGAAAAGTTAGGTGCACATGATTTTGGAGAAATATTGCAAATTTTGCTGAAGCATAGGACATATGAGTTTTCACCTACAATTCGTAGCCTAAGCTACGAGCCGTAGGGTGTTATTGTAGCAATGAATAAAGACAGAAAAATAAGAAATTTGATAAGTGGAGGTCAACCCTACGAGGCCATCCTACGAGTCGTAAGTCTTACTACAACTCATATAGGTGTACTCATAGCAGGAAACAGAGAGCCCAAACTTTGGATCAAAAATTTAAGGCCTAGACTAGGAGAGGAACATATGAGTCGTAGTCCAAGCAACGACTGGTACCATAGGGTCGTATTAGTTGAGTCCAATATAACAAGAACCTGATACGAGACCCCGATTACGACTCGTAGGTCACCCTAAGAGTTGTACTTGTGAGGCGTACTAGCTACCAGTTGTCTTTTCTGTGTAATTTTTAGGGTTAAACTTGTAACTACTATAAATACTTTAAGTTAGGTTTTATTTGGGAGATTTGATCTTTTAGACATTGAATGTGCCTCTGAATATTCTCTCAACAATATTTTACGGTATTAGCAAAGTATTTCATTCTTTTCTTGGAAAACCCAATTTTGGGGATTGCAAATCTTGCTTTGTACTCATTCTCAATTTATCAAGCTTGTAGTTTACAACTTGTGGTGTCTTCACCCTGCATTACTTTGGGTAAAATTCTCAAATATGTCTTGCATTTGCATTTTTGTTGGTTTTGTCTTAGCCATGAGTAGCTAAACACCCACAACTTGGGGTTGTGGGAACCATGGGTAGTTGACTTAATCTATGATTGGGGTTTTGCATGTATTGTCTTTCCCTTCATTTTAATTGTTGTTTGGTGGTCGCCAACACCAAACCCCGCCTACTATCATGATCCCGACCAAGGTAGTGACGAATAGGAAAAAGGAAGTAGATGACAGGATTCGATTGATGCATTCTCATCTAATCAACCAAACCTGACCAAGTGGAGGTTGACTAGGACAATAGGTAACAGTTAGTTGGCACACAATGGTAGCCGACCAAGTGCCATGGTAAAATTTGACCTTCACCTTCATACGAGGAAGGGAAGAACCTAAGTTGCCCTCCTACATGCAAACCTCTAATTGTAGTTATGTTATCTAGGTTAATTGAGTCAATGAACCATGGGGAACTTAATTCCCAACTTGTCCTTAAAAATGAGTGTTTTCTCGCAACGTAAAGTATTGTTTGTTTTTGCTTTTATCCTTGAATCACAGAAACCCCGACTCCCCCAATTTAGAGATTCTAGTAATAGATACTCGAAATGATTAATAGTTAATTCTTGTAGTGAAACCTTATATTCCCTGTGCATTCGACCGTGACCTTCGGTTATGTTAATTGCTGACAGCACCTCTTTCTTATTGGTGCGTGAACATCATCAGTGCACTTCACAACAATGAATAAGACTCTAATCGAGGACTATTAACAACCTAGTGCTCTGATACCAAGTCTGTCACGACCCAAGCTTAGGGCCTAGATGTGACACGGCGAATGGGAACTCAAAGGGGCCTGAAACAAGCCTCTTAGCATATCATTTACATATCCTTGGTCGCAAAAGCAATTAAATAACAATAAAAGAATATAAATGAGTATAAAGGGGCTAAGGGAAGTCTTTCGTAGCATAAATCGTCAAAGTAGTCAAAGCTTAAAGCGTAAATACATAACTTGTCCAACAACACCTCTAACAAAGATTGGGCAGGGGCCAAGACAACTTTCTGGGCTCGCACTCATAGTCTTAAGCATCTAAACAAAGAAAAGAGTCCTTACATAACATAGGATCTATAGCTATTGTCCTCGAAGTTGAGGACTCACCAAGCTTGCTTCAAGAGATAGTACTAGCCACGTGGAGGAGGAAGATGATCACATGGAGCTCTGGTTCCTACATGGTGATATCATGTACGCTAAAGTATGTGTTAGTACATTTGAATGTACTAAGTATGTAGGATTCAATGCAACAAAATATAGGCAACTTAATCAAAATGTATAATCATAAGCAAGAAATAGTATATTAGCAACATGGCATGCATGATCAATGTTTGAAGTAAGACATGCTTATATAGAACATAATACATGTGTAGGAAGAGACAATCATCATAGACCAAGCATGTAATACTTGGAATCCATAGCCTAGCACCCCCTTGGAAGGTGATTGAGGTATATACCCCTCAATTGGTAGTATGGGCCTAGCAGCCCCGACAAGGTGGTTAAGGTATATACCCTACAACACGGTAGTACGGGCCTAGAACCTCCCGACAAGGTGGTCAAGGTATATACCCCTCAATGTGGTAGAACCGGCCTAGCACCCCCCGATAAGGTGGTCAAGGTATATACCCCTCAATGTGGTTGTACGACCCCAAAAAGTGCCCAAAAACGTGCCTCGAAATGCCCAAAATTTTAATTTTCATATATCTCAAAATCCATTTCATTATCTCAAAAATCGGACTTTGGATTCTTGTTTAGAGGGTCCAAATTAGGGGGAAAAGGGCCTAACCCCAAATTAAGAGCAAAGATTTAGCAATTACGAAAATTCCAGTATTCAATTTCCAGTGTGTAGTCTGCGACACTGGCGCAATGCGCCAGTGCCTTATTTTGAGCATTTTTCTATTTTTGGGTTCAAGGCTTTGGATCTTGGGTGCAAGGGTTCCCATATGTGTTTTTTCCTATACTTAGCCAATTTCACTCTCATATCATCCTAAACATTCCCCAATACTCACTAAAACACTTACCCATATTTTCACTCCCCAAACTCAAGTCCCAAGCCCTCATCCCAAGCTAAGGTTCTCCTTCAAAGTTCTTCTTCAAGCCTCAAGTCTCCATCCCCACTCTTCACCAAGTTCATCTCTAAGATAAGCTATGTGGGTTTCTTTCATGGGTTCCTTTCACCCATGACACCTAAGCCTCCTTTTACTCAAATTGCATAATTTAAAGATGATTTACAAAATGGTCTTTCATATCATGAAATTCACGGTACACTGTGTTAAAGCTATGTAAAGTTGTGACTGTTTTGCTATGTTTTGATCTATAAATCTTGGATTTATTGTAAGATTTGATAAGGGGTTTTGACGTATATATCTTGAGGGTATCAAAAGGTGTTGAATGATGGTTTTACAATGGATTTTCTTACATGATTTCATCTCTAAATTGCATGGTTTTATACTACCATTTCATATCCTCTAAGTGTTGCCGGATGTGGTTTCTTAAGTAGTTGAAGGTCCAAAGCATGAAATATGATATGAATGACTATATGATGATGAAATGAGCTTATGTATATGATATAATCTATATAAAGCGTTGCATTACACCATAACCGATCCGGAGGGACAAGAGCCTGGGTAACCATGTTGGGAGTTTATACTCATCAACCATGTGAGGAGTTTATACTTCGTCATCGCGTTGGTAAGGTGTGATTACCATCAACCATGTGAGGGGTTTATACCATACAACCACCAAGGGGATTATACCTTGAATAGCTAGCTTGGTCTCTTCTATACATATGATATCCTATATGAGCATGACTTAATTAAGCATGTTTACCTCTAGCATTGATATTACATGTCATATTGCTATATAATGCATATTGCCTATTGTTATGCATTTTGGTTATGATGCCTATCTGTTGTTGCATTGCATCCTGAATAGTATATTCAAATGTACTAATGCATACTCTTTCTACATGATATAGCCATGTAGGGATCGAAGCCCAAGTTGATCATCCTTCTCCTCCATGTGGCTAGTTCGGTGCTACTCAAGCTAGTTGGTGAGTCCTCCACTTCGAGGACCTTAATATATGCTTCTTTTATTATATATTGAACACTCTTCTTTACTCTCTATTTAGACTATAAGGGTGAGCCCGGTTTCTTTGTCTTGGCCCCCGCTCTTACCTATGTAGTAGAGGTGTTATTGGACATGCTATATGTCTATGATATGAGTCTTGACTCTTGTCCCTTGATTATGACATTGTGCAAGCTTTCTCCTTAGTCTTATTGCCCCTATTTCTACTCTTTTACATCATTTAAATGCTTATGCGACCAATGATGTGTAATGATAAGTTAAGAGGCATGTTTGGGGACCCTTCAGGTTCCCCATTCATTGTGTCACGTCTAGCCCCTATTTTGGGTCGTGACAAACTTGGTATCAGAGCACTAGATTGATAGATCCTCAAAGTCCAACTCACCACATCGGTTAGTGTCTTAAATATGGTGGTGTCATGCACCACAACTATGAGTAGGAAGCTATGACGCGTTCTGGGAAATGTTCCACTTTTTCATGATCCATGTCGTGCAATAGAGTTAGATCCCCTAGGGTTTATTGTTAACCCCTAACTTTACATTCCAGGATATGTCTGAAGCTGCTCAGGGCAGTGATAAGACGAATGTGGAGATTTATGATGCTCTGTGGAAAGTGACCAAAGTGGCGGCAAAATTGGCAACTCACCTCAAACAACAAGTGGCTGCTTCCGGGACTTCAAATAGTAAAAGTAGAGATAGTGAGGCCAAAAGGGCCCGTGTTGAAGGAAAGTTCCAAAGTCTCAAGGATAAGGGCGATGTTATGTGTCCGACACATGATAAGACTCATAGGGCCCATATTTCAAGGGTACCAATCCTTGTTTTGATTGAGGCGAAGTAGGACATAAGAGGATGGATTGTCCTCGGAAATGCAATAAGAGTAAGGAGGGTTATGAAGGGATGACTCATCTTAGATGCCCAAAATGTGGGAGGATTCATAGTGGCACATGTTTGAGGAACACGAGTGT
>JAPFFP010003037.1:0-17923 GCA_026153255.1 Solanum medicagineum
TGTTATTCCTGCAATTGATTGTGCTATCACTTATGAGTTGTAGCTTGTGCTTTGAAATTTTGATATTATGAAATACTATCTTTATTATGTATTATGTATTGTTGGGCTGACTTTCTGTGCAGGCTGTAGTTGTGGAGATCGGTTGGGATGAAAGGAGTTTGTTTATTATATTGAACTTGCTTTGTTTTGTTGGTTGACTTGCTGGGTACCTTTGTTGCTTTTGTTACTCACCCCTTGCTTCTACACTTGTGTAGGTTATGAGCCTGGTCAATGAGTAGTATATTTCCTCGATCATTTGAGGCTTCTTAGGAGTGTTAGAGCGGTAGTTGTTGGTCATCTGGCTGACTCTCTCGTTCCTGTTTCTTTTGTGCTTTGTTCTATTCGAGAAGAAAGACACTTTAGACTTGTACTTCTTTGATTTTCTGTATTGCTAGTGTATTGTACACGTGACAACCAATTCTTGGGTGTTATTTAAGTTTGTGAAGATTTTTCTTTCTTGTTATCTTTTTTATGTAGTCATTTCCACACTTCATTTCTATATTTTTTTATCAGGTAAGGCTGACTTATCCTGGTGGGATTGAGCAAGTGTCATCACGTTCATTTTTGGGTCGTGATATTTGGTATCAGAGCCTCATGTTCATAGGTCTCACGTGTGTACAAGCCAAGTCTAAATAGAGTCTTAAGGATTTGTACGAAGACGTCTGTACTTATCTTTGAGATGCTATGAAGACTGTTAGGAAACTTCTTTTTATTCATTCTCTCTCATCGTGCATGGTTATTTTCGTTAGTACTGAGTGGTGCTATGTTCTTTCGATAGATGACAAGGATTAGAGCTACTATTACTGGTGGTAGAGGTGAGGCTGCTCTCGAGACAGTTGTTGAAGCCCCGACTAGAAGTAGGGGAAGAGGTCAAGCTAAACGTCGTGCTCGTCGAGTGGCCTTAGCGAGAGGACGTTCCCGAAGAGTAGCACCAGTTAGAGGGAAAGCTCAAGGGGCTTCTCCAGAGTCACAAATTGAGGTTAATGAGGATCAGGCTCTTCCAGAGCCCACATCTGTTCCTTTACTTCAAGACACCCTGTTGAGGATGATGTATATGCTTGAGAACCTCACTCAGGAGGGTGGTATGCAGGCACACAAGGAGTTTCTCAAACAAGAGTAGAAGAACAGACTTTAGGGCAACATCAGGGCCGAGTTCATCAGGATCAGGTGGGTCAGCCCCCAGTGGTTCCTGCACCAGCTATTGGGGCACAAATCACTCCAAAGGCAGCTCTAGTAGTAGATGATGAGCTTAGTTACGAAAGATTTCAGAAGATGAAACCACCCTAATTTCAGGGTGGTAAGAGCGAGGATGCTCATGAGTTTCTGACCTTATGCCATGAGATGCTAGAGGCAGTGGGGTTGGTTGATTAGCGTGGTGTCCACTTTGTTGCACTTCAGCTCCGTGGAATAGCCAGGGAGTGGTGGAGGACTTATGTGAGGTCCAGACTAATTGGATCCCCTCCGGTGGATTGGGGTGTGTTCTCTAGTGCTTTTAAAGATTATTTCATTCCTTGGAGTATGGAAAGGAGGGTCTGTTGAGGTTTGAGGACTTGAGGTAGGGTGGTATGACTATTACTAAGTATGAGGCCCATTTTTGTCAGTTATCTCGATATGCCTTAGCTATGATTCCAGACGAGGTGGAGAGAGTCCGTAGGTTTGTGAGGGGTTTGAATCTCTCCATTAGATCCTACGTATTCAGAGAAACTTGTGAGGGGGCTTCCTTTCAATTTATTATAAGCACCGCCAAGGAGGCAGAGTTGCTGGTTCAAGAAGAGTTTGGAGACCCTAAGAGGGCTGGTACTACAAGTCAGTTTTCTAGTACTTTATCAGGAGGTAGGGGTTCGCATAGGAGTGGTGGATCTTTTAGGCGACATGGTCCTGTGCATGCATCTGTGCCAGCAGCTGAGGCTATATAGATGTCTCGAGGGTCCCACAGTTCTATCCGTGGTAGCCATAGTAGGTTATTTGGTAGACAACATTCTTTTACACCGAGGTTTTGTTTTGGGTGTGGGGATCCAGGCCACTTGTATGTTTTGATAGTGTCCCTTTCAGACTCATTCGGATCCTCATCGTACTTATTTGACAACTTCAGTTTAAGATTCGGCTCCACCAGCCAGGGGTCGGGGCAAGAGTCAAACTACTAGAGGTGGCAGGACTTCAAATAGTGGTACTTTGGTTCCACGTGCTAGAGATCGAGGTGGTGCTCAAACCGGGGGTGGCAGAGGAGATCAGTGTTATGCATTTCCTGGGAGACCCAAGGCTGAGGCTTCAAATATAGTTATTACAGGTATTGTTTCAATCTATCATCGGCCTGCATCTGTGTTGTTTGATCCCTGATCTACCTACTCTAATGTGTCTACATACTTTTCATCTGCGTTTGATTTATTGTGTGATCGGATGTCAGTGCCCGTGTATGTTTCTACACTAGTAGGTGAGCCTTTAGTGGTGGATCGAGTGTATCAATCCTGTCTTATTTCTCTGGATGGTATGATACTTGTGTAGATATGATTATTCTGGATATGGTAGACTTTGATGTTATCTTGGAGATGGATTGGCTTTCTCCTTATCGTACTATTCTTGTTTGTCATGTAAAAACTGTGACTTTAGCCATGACCTGTGTACTAAAGATTGAGTGGAAGGGTGATAATGGTTTTAATCCTAGCAAAGTTATCTCCTACATCCATGCTAAGAAATTGATTGATAGGGGTTTTTTGTCTTACTTGGCCTTCATTTAAGATACTAGTCTTGAACCACCTTCTATGGAGTCAATTCCTGTGGTTCAGGAGTTTGTCGATGTATTCCCTACTAACCTTCTAGGTGTTCCTCCCGATAGGGATATTGGCTTTCCTATTGATCTAGAGCCAGGCACTAAGCCTATCTCCATCCTTCCATATAGAATGGCTCCAGCTGAACTGAAAGAATTGAAGGAGCTGCTTCAAGACTTGTTAAACAAGGGATTTATTCATCCTAGCATGTCACCTTGGGGTGCCTCAGTCTTGTTTGTGTAAAAGAAAGATGGCTCTATGAGAACGTGTATTGATTACAGGCAACTAAACAAGGTGATTGTCAAGAATAAGTACCCCCTTCCTCGTATTGATGACTTATTTGATCAACTTCAGGGAGCGGCTTTGTTCTCTAAGATTGACTTGAGGTCTAGTTATCATCAACTTAGGATTAGAGCAACAGATATTCCTAAGACAGCTTTTCACACCCGTTGTGGCCATTATGAATTTTTGGTGATGTCCTTTGGGTTGACTAACGCCCCTGCACCATCCGTGGAGTTGGTGAATAGGGTGTTTCATCCGTACTTAGATTCTTTTGTTATAGTATTCATTGATGACATCTTGGTGTATTCCAAGACTGAGGCTGACATGTTCGTCACTTGAGGATAGTGCTACAGAGGCTAAGGGAAGAAACGTTATATGCAAAATTCTCCAAATGTGAATTCTGGCTTAATTCGGTGGTATTCTTAGGGTATGTGGTGTAAAAATGAGGAGATTAGAGTGGATCCGGCTAAGGTAGAGGCAATTAGAGGTTGGACAAGGCCTACTTCCGCTACTGAGATTCGTAGTTTTGTGGGGTTAGTGGGGTATTATCGACAATTTATTCAAGGTTTTGCTTCTATTGCAGCCCCATTAATCAGGTTAACTCAAAAGAATGTAGCCTTCTATTGGTCTGATGAGTGTAAGGCGAACTTCTTAAAGCTCAAGACTTTGTTGACTTCAGCTCCCATCTTAACATTACTTGAGATAAGTGTGGATTCTAAGGTGTATTGTGATGCTTCAGGAATTGGTTTAGGTGGTGTGTTGACGCAAAAGGGGAAAGTCATTGCCTATGCTTCTAGACAGTTGAAGACCCATGAGAAGAACTATCCCACTCATGACTTAGAGTTAGTGGTAGTGGGTTTTGTGCTTAAGTTATGGCGTCATTACTTATATAGTGTGCATTGTGAGGTCTTCATTGATCATAGAAGTCTTCAGTAATCTTCAGTTAAAAAGATCTAAACTTGAGGCAGCATAGATGGATGGAATTACTAAAGGATTATGATTTGACCATCTTATACCATCCAGGGAAGGCTAATGTGGTGGCCAATGCCTTGAGTAGAAAGAATTCTAGCATAGGGAGTTTAGTCGTCATTCGAGTTAAGGAGCGACCTTTGGCTAGGGATGTTAAACGTGGAGAGGTTAAGGAAGCAATGCTTGATCCTGATGGTGTTTTGAGGATCGGAGGTCGAGTTTGTGTACCTTAGGTGGGTGACTTGATTAGATTAATTCTTGAGGAGGTTCATTGTACTCGTTATTCCATTTATCTAGGAGCAACGAAGATGTATCATGACTTGAGTGAGCACTACTGGTGGTGTGGCATGAAGAAGGATATTTCAGAGTTTGTCGCAAAGTGTTTAATTTGTAGCCTGGAGTTGAGTTTCAAAAGATGCCCATTCCTACGTGGAAGTGGGAGCGTATCACCATGGACTTTATGGTGGGTTTGCCCACTACGATGGGTGGTTATGACTCTATATGGGTAGTTGTGGATCGATTGACTAAGTCTGCACATTTCATTCCTGTTAAGGTTAAGTATACAACAGAGAAGTTGGCTGAGCTTTACATCAGTCAGATAGTTCAACTGCATGGCGTGCTCGTTTCTATCATTTATGACCGTGGTTCACTTTCACTTTACATTTTTGGAGGGCCTTACAATATGGTCTAGGTACTCAGGTGGATATGAGTTCAGCCTTTCATCCTTAGACAGACGGATAGTCTAAGCGGACTATTCAGGTGTTGGAGGACATGCTTCCAGCGTGTGTGATCGATTTTGGTTCTTGCTAGGATCAGCACTTGCCCTTAGAAGAGTTTGCCTATAATAATAGTTATCACTCTAACATTCAGATGGCCCCATTTGAGGCTTTGTATGGTAGACGGTGTAGGTCTTCGATTAGTTGATTTGATTCCACTAAGATGAACTCATTAGTTGTAGACTTTCTTAGGGATACTATGGAGCAGGTCTGTATGATTCAGGGTAGGTTGTTGATTGCTCAGAGTAGACAAAAGAGTTATGCAGATAGGAGGGTTCAAGCCCTAGAATTTATGGTAGGCGATCATGTTTGACTTAGAATGTCACCTATGAAGGGCATTATGCAGTTTTGTAAGAAGGGAAAACTTAGCCCTCAATTCATTGACCCATTTGAGATTTTGGAGCGAGTTGAAGAGGTGCCTATAGACTGGCCTTGCCACCTAGCTTATCATCTGTACATCCTGTGTTTCATATCTCTATGCTCTAGAAGTATGTGCTCGATGAGTCTCATATACTTTGATTTGATTCGGTGATGTCGAGTCCAGACTTGTCATTGAGGAGGAGCCTATACTATTTTGGATAGACAGGTTCAAAAGCTTAGAAACAAAGAGATTGTTTCTGTGAAGGTGCAATAGTTAGAGAGGTGACTTGGGAGACAGAGTCTGATATGCATGCTAAATACCCTCACCTTTCGAAACTTCGGGTACTTTCCTCTACCTTATGTTTGAGGACGAATATGATTTTTAGTGGTGGATAATGCAACGACCCTTAGGTCATTTTGAGGATCAGTACTCTTGATTTCCTTTAAGACTTATCTCGAAGTATTTTAAATAGGTACTTTGGACTATTTGATATTAATAGTGGGAAATTAGAGGTCCAATTGGCCTGGTTGCTGCAATGTTGCCACTATCCTTTTTCCTTATTTATTTATTTATTTATTTATGATTATTATTATTATTTTACGTATTCTGGTGATTTTTAATGAAATAATGATTATAGTAATTGTGAGTGGATTCTTCTTTCCTTGTTGTGATAACTTGGGGGTGAAACATATATACATATATTATATATTATTAGATATAGGGTAGAAGAGAGGTAATGATGCTATTGGTGGGTGGGTGACAACTGAAAATTATTGTAGGCATTTGTTTATATACAGTGACAATACTTTGAATTAATATATTATTATATCACTTTCTTCATGGATATATATAACAATAGCTCCTTTTGAGATATACCACTTATCTCATATTACACCCTATGTCACAGTATACCCTGTTCTTGTTTGCAAAAGGAGAGAAAGAGAACTAGTGTATTTATAACCTCATCAAATTAGGAAAAACAAATAAAAAGAAAAGAGGAGAAGTTGACGCAGGACTTGAGCGTGCATGTCAAGAGGAAACAGAGAAACCGTAGAGAAAATCGGGTAATCAGTTATTCTTAAACCTTTATATTGTATATGTGATTAATGATTGTTTATTATTAAAATCATTATGTGGGTTGTGAAAGAGGAAGAATAGAATTGAAAGTGCAACTTATAGTTTACAATTTTTAATTATTACAGTGTAGTTGATTTGAGGAAACATGACATGGTATTGGTGGGATAGTGGCTTTAAAGTGGGGATGTGATGACCGGATGATAACTTGCATATTTATAGGAGCCACACACTATTGTATATGAAAATTAATGTTGTAGGATGGTAAGGGTTGCTTACTGTGCTTGTCCCTTTTTATTGTTGAAGTTTTGAATTCCTTTCTTTAAAAATTCAGATTCTGCAAATTATTTCTTTCTTCCGTGAGCCATTAGTACCAATCTATGTAAAGTTATTATATTATTTGGGAGAATTAAGACTTAACCTTAGAGTTGATTATGGAAATTTAGATGAGTTTTTGGGTCTAGGCTAGACATATAATAGTTTAGGTGTTGTTCATTTTGAAATCTTATAGTAATAGTTTATTTGACTAGATCGTGGTGCCACAAATTCCATTCGAAAGGGAAAGGCTCAAGTGTTTGATTGATCGTGATTTGATTAAGGCAAGTGAACTTTTAAAACTTTGTAATTCTCATAAAATTCTCAAATTATCCTTTCTTTTATGTGTGATTCATGACATATTTTAATATTATAAAAATGAGGTGATAAAATGTAAATGTGAGTTGGTGTGGTGTTGTGGCACTTGAATTGAAAATATGGTTAGGTGATGAGAATTCTATTTTTTGAGATATATTGTTGTGGTTGGTGATTATGACTTGATTTGTTTGTGGACTTCATCTCATGTTCATTCATTCTAAGTTACACATATTTGCATTGGTTCTGGATATTGATATGAGTAAGATGGTAGAAAATTGGGGCCGAGGTCTTTATCGGCCGAGATGTGAAGCCGATGTCTTTGCCGACGAGATTGTGATGTTGAAATCTTTACTAGCGATATTGTTATGCCAAGATCTTTGGCAGCGATGATATTATGCTGAGGTCTGTACCAGCGATGTTGTGATGTTGAGGTATTCTCCAGTGATATTATGAGGCTGAGGTTATTGCCGATGATTATTGCATAAGCATTGCATATCCTTACATATTCTTGTGTGGCATAATGTTATTCCTGCAATTGATTGTGTTATCACTTATGAGTTGTAGCTTGTGCTTTGAAAATTTGATATTGTGAAATACTATCTTTATTATGTATTACGTATTGCTGGACTAACTTTCTGTGCAAGTTGTAGTTGTGGAGGTTAGTTGGAATGAAAGGAGTTTGTGTATTCTATTGGACTTGCTTTGTTTTGTTAGTTGACTTGTTGGGTACCGTGTTGCTTTGGTCCTCAGCCCTTGCTTCTACCCTTGTGTAAGTTCTGAGCCTAGACGTACAGTGAGTAGTATATTTCCTTGATCATCCGAGGCTTCCCAGGAGTGTTAGAGAGGTAGCTGTTGTCATCTAGATGACTCTCTTGTTCCTATTCTTTTGTGCTTTGTTCTATTCGAGAAGAAAGACACTTCAGACTTGTACTTAATTCTTTGATTTTCTGTATTGCTAGTAGCTTGTACACGTGACAACCAATCCTTAGGTGTTATTTAAGTTTGTGAAAATTTTCGATTCTAGTTATCTATCTTATTTAGTCATTTTCGCACGTTATTGCTATTATTGTTCATCGGGTAAGATTGACTTGTCCAAGCATAATCAGAGAGTTTTTCATATTAAAGAAATGCACAATGCTTTCAAGGCCCCGAATGACTACATGGTAGATCCCCTAAAACACCCTAGAATCCCCAACTATATCACTTGTATATAGATCCCCAGTAGCCTCAATCCTATAAAAAAAAAAAAAGGCTTTTCCAATTATAAAAGGACAACACATTTCGTTTCCAAATCTATTCGGACAAAAGACCTTCTAAACTAACAAGAATAATGAATTTTCTAAAATAGAAAAAAAAATAAAAAAATAAAACAAGATCAAGACATAATTAACATAATTAGTAATTGATAGATTGACAGATATGAAGTTCAGTTGCATTGACAATGAGAAGTACTAATAAATCATCATTATTATAAATGGGAAGAGTAGGAGGCTAGAATTTTTTAAGAGTTGTTATAAAGTCTTTAGAGATCCAATTTACGCCTAATTTTTATTCAAATATCAAAATTGTGCTCTTTATTTTTTTTTTGGAATTATACAAATAATACGGACTTTACTCCCCATTTGTTGATCGTTGGATGAATATAAGACAGAGTTGAATAACTCTCTATCTCCTAATTGGTGTTGACATTATTATTTACTCCCGTTAGTCAAATCTGTTACATGCCATTAATTAGTAGGAGATTAAGTGTAGTATTGACCATTATGAATGCCGAGATAATTGTGCTAGTAATATAAGATGATGATCAATTAATTAGTTAACAAGCATTCTGGAAAATGAGTGGTGTTGCGATGATCGCAATAATTATAAGTCATTTGTCCTTCCTTCACATCTTCATATTCCTTAATTTGTTCTGGGCTAAGACTCGTAATTGAATTCCAATAGTAGTTATCGCTGTAGCAATCTTGGACGTTTGATTCTTGATATGCACATCCATTAATCAAAAATCCACGATAATAAGCTTTGAACGGTTCTTGGCTCCAATCCACCTCTCCAACCCAATTTGTATCATTCCATATTGTTGCTTCGATGTGCATTTTGTTTGATGGATAATTCACACCATTATTAGTATTGTTCTTGAAAACTCTTATGGGAACATCATCCACAAAGAACCTTCCAGGAAGCAAGCAAAAATGTCAACAACAGGTACCATGTATTCGAGTTAAAAAATTACTTACACGATATGATACTGGTTCCAAAGAATTCGATATTCATGGAAATCAGCTGTAGGATCAAAGCTGAGATTAAAGCGCTGCTCCCTACTTCCTCCATCGTTCGCGAATAAATTTGTATTCAATGTATATTCGCCATCTCCTCCAAGGAACTCAAAATCAACCTCATCATGGGGCATTCCAGCATCTTCATTCATTTGAAGTGACGTCAACTGCAAACATACCAGTTAAAGAAATTCCTAATATGACAATAACCACAAATGTACCTACGTAAAATGTTGTTATAACTCCTTTAGAGTTCTTGTTTGGTATTTTTAACTTGATGCTGAAATCTCCAGACCCAAAGTTTTGATTTGACATAAATCCTGAACCTGGATTCAACAAAATTATATTGTTTTAGTGATATAAAATTGATATACGTAGGGATACTAGGTAGACAGTCACATAACCTGTATATTGGTCAATCAATAGGCAAACTTCTGTTTGCTGGTCACTAACAATTACATGGTCACCTCCATATTTCTGATAATAATTCTGGTAAAAATGAACCTCATCTGCACTTACACGTTGACTAGCAAAAAGGAAAATACTGATCAAAAGACTAGCTTGAAAGCTCACCATCATCATAAACAAGCAACAAATTGATAATTGGTTTGGTTGAAGAATGACTAAAGTTTGGTCACATATATATAGAAACTAAGGTGTGGAAGAAAACCTCTAACGTCGTTTTGTTTTAAAACAAATAAATATGTTGGGATTAGTTATATTATTTCTTAGAGAATGTTTGGTTTGTTGTATTAAATATATGCATTTTTAAGAATGAGTTGTTTGTTTAAAAAAGAAAACAATCTTTCTAAGCGTAAAGATGTGAAAAGTGAGGTATAAAAAAGGTTTTAGGGAGTATTTCCATCATTTTAACTATTTTATCTCATGATAAATCATTATTCCACCTAAAGACTGAGATAACTTATCATAGTACTAATTATTAATCATCGCAAACTTTATAAACAAATAAGTAATTAGAAGATACTAAAAATTTATTGGATTACAGCGATAAAGGGAAAAATGATATTTTTGGGGTGTAAAATGGTATCATAGGAGTTTTCCAGGTAGGGGAACTAGCAATGTGTACACTCCTAAAATACCATATACATATCTTTTCTTCTTTAAAGATGTATCCACATGATATATACATGTAAAAGGTAATTAAACAAATCCTTTTAATTTACTCAGCGATTACCTGCCCACTAACATCTGCTAGTTAGTAGATAGTATCAATGAAACTACTCATTAAATAATTAATTCATTTTCCCTAATTGCACTATAATATAAAAATGAACTTTTAAAGGCTACTGACTTAGCCATTCTAAATTTATAACATTACACAAATCAACAATCTCTCTATTTTAAAAAGGTTCATTTATGTCATCCGTTAAAAGTTTGACTCAAATATGTCATTGCTGTTAAGGAAAAGACTCATCCATGCCATTATTTTTTAACAGTAGTTTTGTAAAACCACCTTTTGTTGGGATGCAAACTCCTCCCACATCGGTTGTGGAAAGAGCAAATGACCAACTTATAAGGTTGAATACAACCCCATTAGTATGAGGCCTTTTGGGAGGTGCTCAAAAACAAATCCGTGAGACTTTGGCCCAAAATGGACAACATCATACTAATGCGGGGTTGGGTGAGGGTACGTACGGTCCCTACAAGTGGTGTGTGACAAGACCAAAGATCTGCAAGGGTGTGTTGTATCGAAAGTCTTCTTGTCAAGTTGTGGTACAGGTGGCACAGATGGTCGGGCGGCGTGTCCCGCGGGTTGTTGCGGCGGTACAAGATGGTGGCAGATCTGAAATCGATAATTGCTGGAGGGGGCGTTACCACGAAATTACTTTCTCTCTCTAAAATTATTTCTCTGTCTTCTCTCTAAAAGAAGAACTTCTTCTTTCTTCTCCTTCATCTTCTTCGATCCATACAGATCAGTTTCCCAACAATTGGTGTGTGAAATACGATCAGAAGATCTAAGAAGAAAAAAGAAAAAGATTGAGGAAGAAGAAGATCTTCCTAGAGAGAAGGTAGAGAAAATTCGTGAAGAGAGAGAAAGTTGCTTTCGTGGTAATGCCCAATATTGCCGTGGAGTTTACCCAATCTTTTTTCTTCTTAGATCTTCAAATCATATTTCCTAATACCTTTTATACATGACATGTTTTAATTCGGCCACGTTATTTTGTTTAAATTTTTTTTTAATAAAATTAAGAAAGAAAATCGACAAAATTAAGAATTTTTTCTTAATTTAGTTAGAAACAAATTCTAAATAAGAAAAAAGTCCAACAAATTAAGAATCTATTAGAAACAGATTCTAAATAAAATTTAATAAAAATCCATAAAATTAAGATTTTTTCTTAATTTTATTTAGAGTTTTTTTTAAATGACGTGGCCGAATTAAAACATGTCATGTGTAAAAGGTGGTTTGCAAAACCACCGTTAAAAAATAATAGTATGGATGAGCCTTTTCCTTAGCACCAATGGCATATTTGAGCCAAACTTTTAACGAATGATATAAATGAATCTTTTATTAAAGTTTGATGACATAGTTGAACCTTTTCCCTTTTAAAAAGTATTTGAGCTAAAAATAATTGGACTAAACCAGTCAAAAAGGGGTAATATTGTAAAATTATAGTTGAAGCACCTAAAGAAATATAAAATTAAGTACTTGAAGAAGATACGTCAAAGCCGATAGAATATTTTGATTGGGTAAGATGTAATAAAGGAGGAGGAGAAGCAGGTGAAGGAATGTAATTAAGTAGCTGAAGCAGGCACGTCAAAGTCGACGGAATATTTTGATTGGGTGGCATGTAATAGGGAGGAAGAGAAGCAAGCAGCTCAAGGAAGCAACTGAAACAAACATGTCGTCCAACATTTGGCTGCTTCAGCAGCTTCCGTAGCCTCTTTCTTATTAGAAGTAATATTGTAAAATCATAGTTAAAGCACCTAAAGAAATATAAAATTGAGTAGTTGAAGCAAGCAAGTCAAAGCGGACAGAATATTTTGATTGGGCCGCATGTAATAAAGGAGGAGGAGAAGTAGCTGAAGGAATATAATTAAGTAGCTGAAGCAGGCACGTCAAAGTCGACGAAATATTTTGATTAGGCCGCATGTAATAAAGGAGGCAACTGAAGCAAGCATGTCGTCCAACAGCTGGCTGCTTTAGCAGCTTTCGTAGCTGAAGCACCTAAAGGAATATAAAATTATTATATAGCTGAAGCAGGTACGTCAAAGTTGACGAGGTATTTTGATTGGGCTGCTTATAATAAAAGAGGAGGAAAAGGAGCTGAAGGAATATAATTAATTAGTTGAAGCAGGCACGTCAAAGTCGACGAAATATTTTGATTAGGCCACATATAATAAAGAAGGAGGAGAAGCAGGCAGCTAAAGCAGGCATATCGTCCAACAGCTGCCTGCTTGAGGTGAAACGTGATAACATGTGCATGATGAATATAATTGACGGCTCTTACAAATATGTTTTTTATGACTTCGAGAACTACTAAGGTTTGTAGCATTCAGAAAAAAGTTATTGTGCGCCCAATCGCACAACAAAAAAGAAGTAAAAGTTAGTCGTGGGTTAATTCAAGACCTTGATGCGAATAAAAAAAATTAGAAAGGATAATCTCAAATTTACAAGAGACGAATAAATGCCTTTGTTATTAGACGAGCATAGGTTTCATTTTCTAAAAATATAAATTTATCTAAAATATAATATTGTTAATAATAATAAAAAAATTATTCTCCATAAAGAATGTGGTTGTACATCTTTGTGGAGACACTAATTTTTTCCATCAAGGATGCGGTGACGCACCATGACCCAAATGAGTTTCATAATCAACTTTTTCATTAATTCAGATTAAAATTTGATTACAGAAAATTCTTAAGATGTAGAGAAGACAATCATGCCTCTAACGTCTAGACGAAGAATGCGGTGACACATCTAAGCTCAGACTCATAAAATTTATAATTTTATGAAAAAATGAATGAATTAAGGTCCATAGACATAATTTATCTCAAAAATAATTTAAGACAAATATAGGTTGATAAAAGCAGTTGTGCTAGAACCACGGGACTCGAGAGGTGCCTAACACCTTCCCCTCGGTCAGCAGAATTGCTTACCCGGTCTTTTATTTTTGTAGATCCAATAATAAAAGTCATTTCTTTTTACTAAGGATTCAAAAAGGTGACTTGGGAACACCAAAACTCAATTCCAAGCGGGAGACTTTAAATAAAATGTAATCCTTTTTCAATAACGTCACTTAAAGTGGAAAAACCTTGTTTTATGCCGCAAAAGGGTGTAACATCTCTGGCGTCTCTGCTAGAGAATAATCAGAATTCAAGCTTTGTTATATTAATTGATACTTGCTTTAATTATTTGAATATATTGTGTTCGTTGGCTTAATATGGTATTTGCTCACTTTTATTGTAGTGATATTGTTGAATGACTTATAAATTGTCTTCTCTCGCACACTCTCTCCGAGTCTCTAAAAACATAGTGTAGCCAGGAATGCAGTTATGCATCCTACTTTCTGTTGAGATAAAGTTGGAGTGTCTTGGCACCCAGTGAAGGATTATTAATTACACATGGTAGGCAGGATTGGACCAGCAGTGAAGTCCGAATAGCACTGCTACCGATAAATTTCATCTCCCTGGCTCGAGTGCTCGCTCGAGTAAGCCAGTCTATACACCTATTTCCATTAGGTTTAGACCTAGTTAAATTGAACCACAACTGTGGGTATCCTTATCAAGCTCCACCTATTTGCATCATTCGCATTTGACTTGATGGGACTCGACAAAAGTGTCGGGTCCATCTAGAGTAAGTGTCCCTTTTTATTTTAACCTATATGTGCATCCTGTGTGTTATTTGTAATATTCTTGGGAAGGCCTATGTTGTTGACCGACTTTAGGCTACCTTGTCAAAATTAATAAAATAATTTCTTTTGATATAATTTATCTTTTCAAAATCTGTGATTTAAAGTGCTCGCTATTTTCATAATCAAATTAAAATATATTATCATTTTTACAAATTTTTTCCAAATAATAGGTGAAAATAAAAAGGGCTTATAACAATATTCTATATCTTCCTAAAATTTATCTATATATAAAAATTTATAATAGAAGTATTTTCAAATAATTTTCTGTCACATAATCTTAACATTAAAAGTGCGTAAGACATTTAAATACACCCTTAATATTTTTTTATCGGTCAACTTTCAAATAAGATCATCAAGTAGACTTAGTTATTTTCACAGTAGGAAGGAAATACGTTGCCATGAGAATTGCATTAGCACTTATACATTATTTGTAAGCTTGATCAAAGTATACTCTAAATTAGGTTATTCAAGTCAGGTAGTGACATTCAAAAAGATTCGCCCTTTAAGAATGAATTCTTACCTCTTTCTTTTCAAATCCTTATCCATAAGAAAATTATTTTTGTTATCGTTCCACACCTACCTGAATAATAGTATAAGTAGCCGTTATATTAGGTGTCATGCAGGTTTAGATGTTCCTTGACTTTCCCTCTTTTCCTCTAGGTACAACATGTCTCAACCGGTTTGAGGAAAGTATCAGAAGAGGAAAAGGGATGCAAATGTACCACTTCAGGTTGTGGATTGCACTTTTGTACAACTTTGAACATGGTGGAATGACATGGGTCTGATAGAGCAAGGTAAAATATTCGAGTATTTGAGTTGCTTGACCATAATCATGCAAGTGAACCCTATGAGGGATGTGATTGAAGCATTGCTATCTTTTTGGGATCCCAGAAACAATGTCTTCCATTTCTCAAATTTCGAATTGATTCCGACCTTGGAGGAAATAGCAAGATTTACTAAATTTGGGGTAAATTGCATTGTCAAAAACTCATGGTTCTAAGGAATATCTCCATCAACAAATTCCTTCAACATATGAACATTTGCAAAATCAAGGTGAATCCTTGGACAAAGGTTGGATCTCCTTGCAATTTTTATATGATAGGTCCGGGAAGGAGGAAGGGTTCTGATAATCTAGGAAACAACTTTGCAATAAAGGAAGCTTCGAAACATGGAAGATACATAGGCGTTTTGCTTTTATGGTGGCTTTTTTCGAACAATGATTTTCCCAAGGAGGGATAAGAAGATTAACATCCACTTAGCCGGGGTAGTGAATGTATTGATTGAGAAAGAGGGTCATACCATCGACCCGATGATTTTTGCTGACAGTTATTGTGCTTTAACTCTCCGCCAGAGGGGAAAGGGTTGCTTTGAAGAAAGCAACATATTATTGCAACTATGGATAATAGAACATCTCCACCAACCTCGTACTTCAAATTTTTTAAAAACAAATATTAAATTTAAGTGATTATTGAAATTATCTATCAGCGACACATAAAAGGGGACAAAAAATTTATACATTGTGGACTAAAGTATCCTTATCTAATGGCCTAATTTCACAAGGCATAAATTTAGAAAATTTTTGCCTTGTTTGACATAAATTTGATAGGAATATAGTTATCTGACATAAATTATATAGTATTTGATTCACACGACATAAATTTAGAGAATCTTTGCCTTGTTCAATATAAGTTTAATAGGACTAAGTTAGGGAACATTATACAAAATATACCCAATTATGAAATTATTTACTTAAATTGGAACCAAATCGAATTATTTATTCTTAATGGACCCATGGTCCTAGTTATTTACCCTCTTACACCACTTTTTACTTTTTCTTTAAATTTCACTCATGACGTCAGCATAACTGTCATCAATTATTCTCTTGTGATACTCTGTCAATATATTGATACCATATCGATGTCATATACTTCATCAATATATTGATACTATATTAGTATTATATATGATTGAACTCTTTTTTATAGAAATAAATGAGAAACAATTCGGAGAAAAATATTAAAGTTTTATTCTTATTTATTAAATCCTATATTAATTGAAAATATATTCTTTGTGATACTCCATCAATATATTGATACGATACTGGTATCGTGTATGAGTTAGCTTAATTCTCTGTGGTATTCCATCGGTATATTAATACTCTTATCGGTATCATATAGGAGTGAACTTTTTTTTTTAAAGAAATAAATTAAAAATAATTTTAAAAAATTATTAAACTCTAAATTAATACAATAATATTCTTTGTAATACTTCGTCGATATATTAAAGAAAAATATAATTTAATTAAGTACTAAAATGTTAAAAAATTAATAAATAAAAGGAAAACTTAGTAAAGGTTGAGTTTTGACGTGCTGTATAACCCTCAGATCATTTTGATTGAATTAGCTCTTGACCCGTTTATTGTCAAATTATTGAAAGATGAAAAAATAAAGAAAAGAACATTTAAATTTATGTAGAAGCAACTATTTGTGTGCTCTTCTTCTTACTTGTACATAATCTATCCAAAGTTTTAGCAGTTGTCACGTTTTTCTTCTGCTAGGGCTCCTCTTTCTGTCCTATTGTCTCAAAGCCATCAAAGGATGGAGTCATAGTGAGTGCTCTGTCCTTGTTGACGATTGCCTTCTTCTTAAAAATTACCCAATTAATTCTTGATGATGGGAAAAATAATCAAAGTAACAAGTTTTAGAGTTTATCCAAATCCCAAACGGAATAGGAGTTCATTAACGAAACCCAGTTTTGGTTATAATATTAACCTTCTTTTAATCGATTTCTTAAATAAAGTAACAAAAGTTTGAATTTATTTAGTTGAATAAAATTCCTACATAAAAATAAAAAAATTATTTACTCAAAATGCTTATGTATTCATACACAATTACAGTTCAATTGTAAAGTTTGTTTTCGTTGTTTATCAACAAGTTTTTGCACGCAGTACCTCATCTTTAATTTTTACCTTTAAACGACTTGATGAAACTTTGTGGATCACAGTATCCTTATCTAATCACCTAACGTCGGAAATCATAAATTTAGAGAACTTTTTTACCTATTCGATATAAGTTTGATAAGAATTAAGTTACTTGTTATAAATTGTGTAGCATTTAATTCACACGGCTTATGCCTCTACCACAAAAATTATGGGATCTGTAAGGACAAGTTATGCATACTACGGCATAACACGTGAGTTCTGCAGTAATAAGTTTTGATTTCATCGTTATTTTACAATTTAAAAAGAATTCATTGATCTAACAAATCAACAATAGTTGTACTTAAGCTATTCTTTAACATAATCTTTTCACATGGTGCAATATTCTCTCTACATCAAATATGAGTCTTTTTTAAAAAAAAAAATTGGAAAATAAAAAAATTTGGGTTTTTGAAACGAGGATTCCCAGAAAATAGTCTCTCTATCTTTGTGAGGTAATGCTAAGGTCTGCATACATTTTACCTTCTCTAGTCCCCACTTGTGGAATTCCAGTACTAGGTATATGTTTGTTGTTGTTGGAAAATAAAAAGTTATCTAATATTGCAAACTATAAACTTATTAGTCAAGTTATATCTTTTTTTAAAAAAAATTGAAATCATAAACTTAAAATTGAAATCCCATTTTTTTAAATTAAGTAGAATGAAATTTCAAAATTTTACTCAGATATCATAAAAAAACATTGATTTCAAATCAAAACTTTAATTTAACTCAAAATTGCACAGGCATATTGGTATCAACGGGAATCACCCAGAGATGTGGATTCTAGGGGTGTCAATAGCATGGTTCGATCAGTTACAACAACAACAACAACAACAACATACCCAGTAAAATTCCACAAGTGGGGTCTGGGGAGGGTAGAATGTACGCAGACCTTAC
>JAPFFP010003058.1:0-17920 GCA_026153255.1 Solanum medicagineum
GTGGCCCCAACGGCCTAGTCATATGCATTTCCTTTTTGCTTATCATCACTGTTTATTTACTTTAAGGCATACTAAAGTTACAAACCCCTCATAATACATATAGTAAGCGCACAGTTACAGGTCGGTTCTCCTGGGCCTCATTGGCAACGGGTGCCAGTCCGCCCTAACGGGACTTAGGGCGTGACAGAAAACCTCTAGTGGGATCTGTCATAACTATCTCTGTCCTTAGTCTGGGAGCCATTGTAGCTACCTTGATGCCTAGATCTCTTATTGCTGCCCCCTTGGGCCTCATGACGAATGTGCTCTATAGTTTAGGAATGACCATCTACATCTAAAAATAAGTAGCCTACTGAGATTAGTTGCTTTGGATCCACCCTCAGTTGAAATCTGAACCCACGCACAAAACATCAAATGCTCTTCTCCTCGGTGGGCAAAATCATGGTGGCATATTGAAAAAGCTAGTAAGAATCATAGTACCCTAATCAAACCTCATAAACCGGTCCAGAAGGAGATCCCTAACGCTTTGAGGAATATATCTAGCCAAGAAAACCTCTAAGAACTCTACATATGATAGTGGGAGTGATTCAGTTGGTCGAGTTTATAAGAGGAGAGCCACCACTACCTGATTAGTCCATGAAACTGGTAGGTAGTTAATTTGGCTCCTCTAGACTCCACAAAGCCTAAGGGTTGAAGCTGCTCACGAAAGGTAGTAAGAAACTTCATAGCATCCGCAGTAGTTACTCTAAGAGATTTTGAGAGTGATAATCTCGGAAATATCCCCAATATCTTTTGCTCTAATATCGATATGGCACCCTCTAGAATTGTTGGATGGGGTGCGGCAGGTGGTAAGGATGGCTGATCCTCAGGAACTAGTGGGGCTAGCGGATCTTGCTATCCTTGCCTATCAAGAACTGGGACTGGGGTTGTTATATGTCCCATAAAGTTGTCAAAAGTTATATAATAGCCTCCTACACACCTAGAGTCCTGGCTAGTGTAGTTGGGGGATGTTCTGGTTGTGGCCCCTTTGGTTATGGATGAATAGGGACGTCTTGATGCCCCTCTACACTCTATGGGGCTGTATCCATATTTGTTGCTTATGATACTCCAAGGGCCATAATACATGAAAGATGGAGACAAACATGTTTTCATGAATCTAATGAGGTACATATTGCACGAAAGAACACACCATAGAGAATGTTTCCTAATGACATCTTGTAGCTTCCTGAAGATAGGTCATAGACGTGTCTACACTGGCCCACAAGACTCCACTAGGCGTTAGCTCTATACAAGTGAGACTAATGAACCCAAGGCTCTGATACGAAGTTGTCATGACCCAATTTCTTAGGTCATGATGGCACCTACCATAACTCGTTGATAGGTAACCAACCTATAGTACCTAACTGTAAGGTATGGGTATAAGGTGGAAAACTAATGGAATCATCATACAAAAGACAATATAGATGAATTAAAGTAGAAACTAAACTGCATATGTACAAAGATCTTTCCAAAAACCTAGAAGCCACTAGTTTAGAGCTACTAAAATCTAAATATATAGTACAACTCTCAAAAGTGGACCAAGATACACAAAAAGATGGTCCACCCAGCTGAAGGAGATAAAAATGATCCAAAAACATTGAATGCTAACCTTGGTCTTCGATATAGGCTGCTATAGGCTTAACCAATAAGTGTTAATAACTCGGGCATGGTACTACATCATAAAAGTAGATGCAAAGTGTAGTATGATTAGCAAAATAATAGGTACCAAGTAGGCATCATAGACCGACTAAGCAGGAAAAGTAAAAATAATATGAAAATGAAGAATACACCTCATCAAAGTTCAATAAGCTATCAAAGATAAAGGAAACCTTGCCCGCGAGTAAGAGAATTCTAAGTGAAGAACAATGCTATCTGCACCTAAGCAAGCCTGCATAAGATCGATCGGGACTTTAAAGAACTAAAATGACTAGAATTAATAAAGTAAAAAGTCTGCCATGCAAAAATTTGAGGAGCCATAACAAACCTTAAATCATAGATGACTAAGAGTGAAAGACTTCTCATGATCTAATAGTGAAAAGACTTTTCATGATCTGGGTACAAACGTTGGGACTACCCAACACCCAAAATACTCGCCCAATTGATAAAAGTGGTTGAGACTGGGACATCCAATACTCGAAATGCTTGCCTAAATAATATTATAGAGTTCTATATTGGGACTACCTTGAAACGACCCAAAAAAGAGCCCAAAAATGTGCCTCGAAAGTGCCCGAAATTATATTTTCCATATATCTCAAAATTAATGCGTTATATCGAAACCTCAACTTCATATTGTTGATCAGCGGGTAAAATTGAGTGAGAAATGGGTCTAACCCTGATTTTATAGTGGAAGAATCACAATTTCAATTTCCTAAAAACTCCTTTTCAAGAATGAGTCCGCGCAGCTAGCTCGACGCCACCAAGGCACAGACTAGTGTTATTTTTGCCCAGTTAATTTTAGTTCGGTCCAAGACATTTTTGTCATGGGCTTAATCCTTCATATGCATGAAAATATCTATACTTAGCCATATTTCACCTTCATATCATACAAGACATTCCCGATATACTCTCTCAAACATTTAGACAAATACTTCACCCAAACTTCAAGTCCCAAAATCCATCAGGCTTTTAAGGATTTCACGCAAGCTTCAAGTCTCAATTTCCAATCTTCATCAAGGATTCTCCAAAGTCAAGGTATGGGTTTCAACAATTGGCTCCTTTCACCTATGGTGCCCAAGTTTCCTTATTACCTAAATTACATGCTTCTAAGTTTATTTTACTTATACATATTCTATTATGAATTTGATTATGATCTATATTGGGGTTCTGTAAAAGTGTGACTGTTTATTCATGTTTTGAGTTATGAATCTTAGATCTATCTTGAGTTTTGATGAAAGGTTTTGATGTGTATTGCATGAGGGTATTACCAAGTGTTGGTGGGTGGTTTTACATTGAATTTACTTGAATGATTTGAATCTTGAATTGAATGGTTTTACACTAGCATTACACACCCACCAAGTGTTTGATAAAATGTCTGGTTAATATATCTTGAGTTGTTGAATTCCTAATGCTTGGCACATGAGTTAAGTGACAAGTTTAGTGACTTTATGACGATGAAAGGGTGATATGAATGTGTTAATTTCATGAGCTCTATCTATTGTGTTGTGAGTTGACCATAACCAATTGAGAGGTGATGCCTTAATCACCTTAGATGAGGGTAGTAAGCCATCAACCAATTGAGGGGTTGGTACGTCAATCATCTCAGATGGGGGTGGTAACCCATCACCCAATTAATTGGTTGGTACCTCAAAAACCTTGGATGGGGGTGGCAAGTCATCAACCAATTGAGGGGTTGGTAGCTCAATCACTTCTAATAGAGGGTGGTCATGTCCATCAACCAATTGAGGGGTTGTTACCTCAATCACTTCTAAGGGGTGGTCTACAATAGGTTCCAAGTACTAAGTTTCTTGGTCTATGATGATGGTATACTCCTGCACATATAATATGATATATATATATAAAAGCATGTTCACTCCAAGTATCATTTATGCATGCCATATATATTATATGATCATCTATTGCTTAATTCTACATTTTGATTGTGTTGCCTATCTATTATTGCATAACATCCTACAGAATTAGTATATTCAAATGCACTAACGCATATTCTATGCCTACATGATGTTATCATGTCGGAACCGGAGTCCCACTTGATCATCCTCCTACTCCACATGGCTAGAGAGATATCTCTCAAAGCAAGTTGGTGAGTCCTCAAATTTGAGGAAATACATCTCTTGATTTATGCTATGTATAGATTCTCTTTTCGTTATTGTATTCTTTGACTATGAGGGTGAGCCCAACTTCTTTTCTTGGCCCCTGCTAAGTTCTATGTTTAGAGGTGTTATTGGACAAGTTATGTGATAATGCTATGAGCCTTGACTCTCTTTGACTTTATGATGTTTTATGAGATGAAAGATGTCTCTTAGCCCCGTATCCCCTCTTTACTATCTCATATTGTTGTTTTATTGCTTTCATGACTAAAGATGTGCAATGATATTTTAAATAGCTTGATTGGGCTCGCTTCAGGTTCCCCATTCATCGTGTCATATCTAGGCCCTAGGCTTGGGTTGTGACAAGCATGGTATCACAGCACTAGGTTGCTAATAGTCCTCGGCGTCCAATAGAGTCTTATTCATAGTTGTGTTGTACACCACAACTATGAGTAAGAGGCTATGAGACAATTTAGGAAATGTTTCTCTTCTTCTTACTCTATGTCGTGCTATAAAAGTTAAGGCAAGATTTTCTCCCCCCTCCCTTAACGATTGTTCTTCGCTCTACTAAATCATGTCTAACACAAGAGGAAAAAAAGCCTACACACCCGAGGAACAATAGGCTCACCGGTTGTGACTAATCAATCCAACAAAGGGGCCCCAGCCCTTCATGCCCCTAAATCGACATCTCGGGTGAGGTACTTTATGAGCATGAACCCACCAGAGTTCAATGGGACTATGTTGGATGAGGAACCTTAAGAATTTATTAATGAGGTTCACAAAGTGTTGGCTATCATGCGTGTGAGGTTGAAACAGAAGGCAGAGTCGGTAGTTTACCAACTCAAGCAGGTGGCCCAAATTTGGTACACTCAATGGAAGGAAGTGAAGAGAAACAACAATGTGGTTCTATGGGAGGAGTTTAAGGCAGCATTCCTCAACCATTCCTTCCCTCTTGAGCTTATGGAGGCCAAAATTACGGAGTTCATGAATTTGAGGTCTATAAGTGTGAGGAAGTACGCCTTCAAGTTCAACCAACTCTCAAAATATGCTCTATACTTGATTGCCGACTCGAGGTCTAGAATGAATAAGTTTGTGATGGGTGTATCAGATTTGGTTAGTGAAGAATTTCGTACCGCCATGTTAATTAATGACATGTATTTGTCCCTCTTGATGACTTATGCCGAACAATTGGAGGGGGAGAAATTAATGAAGAGAAAGGGTCATAAGGCCATGAGGGCCCCTTTTGATGTTAAGTTCCAAAGTCACAAAGGATGGCCGGTTTCACCAAGGCCAAGGGTCTCCCAATGCTCTTAGTGGGAGATTTGCCATTTTTTACCTAAGGCCCCAAGAGGGTAGTGGTGTATTGCCTAGACTCGTGTGTCCAAAGTGTGGTAGGGGTCATGGTGGACCATGCTTGAGGGATACCAATGCTTGTTTTGGTTGTGGAGAAGTAAGCGACAAGATGATTGATTGTCCATGAAATCGCAACAAGGTTAGGGATGTTCATCCTCAAGGCCGGGGTGCTAATGTAGTTCCTTTGGGTAGAGGAAGCCAACAAGGTGGGGTACCATGGCAGAATCGGTTTTATACTCTACATGTGAGGCAAGGAGTTGATGAGGTGCCCGATGGCGTCACCGGTATGTTAAAAGTCTTTGATTTTGATGTGTATGCATTGATAGAACTGGGTGCCACTTTTTCTTCTGTTACTCCTCTTATTGCCAAAAAGTTTCATGTTAAGCCCGAATTGTTGTGTGAGTCTTATTAAGTGTTTACTCCTATTGATGCATCTATTTTTACTAGAAAGGTCTATAGAAATTATTTCATTTGTATCTTGCATAAAGTATTGCCTTGTGATCATGTTTAGTTGGATATGGTTGATTTTGATGTCATTCTTGAATGGATTGGTTGTATGCATATTACGCTTCTATTGATCATAGAACCCATAGGGTCAAATTCAAATTCCCAAATGAACCCATCTTTGAGTGGGAGAGTCTTGATGTGGTGGTCAAGGGTAGGTTTATCTCTTACATTAAAGCCCAAAAGTTGATCTCTAAGGGGTGTCGCTATCATCTTGTGAAGGTTAGGGATGTTGAGTCCAAAGTTCTTCCTATAGAGTGAACTCCGATGGTAAATGAGTTCCTTGATGTCTTTCCAAGTGACCTTCTAGGTGTTCCTCCCAAAAGGGATTAGGTATAGACCTCCTTCCCGATACTCAACCCATTTCTATTCCCCCTTACTGTATGGCCCCGACGGAGTTAAAGGAGTTGAAGGAGCAATTGAGGGACTTGTTGGAGAAGGGTTTTATTAGGCCTAGCGAATCAACTTGGGGTGCGCCAGTGTTGTTTTTGAAGAAGAAGGATGGGTCTCTCAGAATATATATGGAGTATTGGCAACTTAAATAAGGTTACCATAAAGAATAGGTACTCTCTCCTAAGACTTGATGATTTGTTTGACCAACATCAAGGGACTAGTCACTTCTCTAAGATTGATCTTTGGTTCGGATATCATCAAGTGAAGATGAGGGAGTGTGACATTCCCTAGATGGCCTTACGGAGTAGATATAAGCATTATGAATTTGTGGTTATGTCTTTTGGATTGACTAATACACCTGCTATCTTCATGGATCTTATGAATAGGGTCTTCAAACCCTACCTTAATTTGTTTGTGGTGATTTTCATTGATGATATTTTGATCTGTTCTCATAGTGATGAGGAACATGTGGATCATTTAAGGCTAGTGCTACAAAGATTAACAGAAGGGAAGTTGTATGCTAAATATAAGAAATGTGAATTTTGGTTGAAAGAGGTTGCCTTTCTAGGTCATGTGGTGTCAGGGGATGGTATTAAGGTGGACCTTAAAAGGATTGATGTGATTAGAAATTGGCCTAGACCGTTGACCCCAGCGGACATTAGAAACTTCTCGGGCTTAGCGGGTTACTACCGGAGGTTTGTGAATGGGATCACTTCTATTGCTTCTCCCATGAATACGTTGACTCAAAATAAGGCTAAGTTTGTGTGAACAGATGAGTGTGAAAGGAGTTTCCAAACCTTGAAGGATAAGCTTATCTTCGCTCCTATCTTGTCTTTACCGGAAGTGTTAGAAGGATTTGTTGTGTATTGTGATGCCTCCTGGGTTGGTTTGGATTGTGTTTTCGTGCAAAATGGTGAGGTGATAGCCTATGCTTCTAGGCAACTCAAAGTGCATCAAAGGAATTATCTACTCATGATCTTGAATTAGCCGCTGTGGTTTTTGCTTTGAAAATTTGGCGTCATTATTTGTATGGGGTGCATGTTGATGTGTTCACCGATCATAAGAGTCTGCAATATGTGTTCACTCAAAAAGGTCTTAACATAAGACAACGAAGTTGAATAGAGCTTATTAAGGATTATGATATGAGTGTGCATTATGATCCCGGTAAGGCTAATGATGTGGTGGATGTTTTGAGTAGGGTGTCTATGGGTATTCTAGCTCATGTTGATGGTGGGGGCAAAGAGGTGGCTGGGGAGGTCCATCGATTGGCTAGATTGGGTGTTAGGTTGGAAGAGGTTGATAATTGTTGCATTGTGGTAGTTGATGGTTCAAAATCTTTCGTGATTGATGAGGTAAAAGCCAAGCAAGATCTTGATCCCTCCTTGTTAGAATTGAAGGCCTTGGCGAAAGAGGGCAAGGTGGAGGTTCTCTCCTAAGGGTAGATGGTGCTCTTAAGAACCAAGGTAGGTTGTGTGTGCCTTGTGTTTCGAATTTGAGAAAGAAGATTCTTGATGAGGCTGATAATTCTTCCTATTATATCCACTTTGGTTCTACAAAGATGTATAGGGATTTGAGGGATGTATTTTCATGCAGAGGTATAAAGAAAGACATTGCCTGATTTTTATCCGGTTGTCATAGTTGCCAACTAAGTCAAAACCGAACAACAAAGGCCAAGGTGGCCTAACCCAAGACATAGAGATTCCTACTTGGAAATAGGAGGAAACTAACATGGATTTTGGTGGTTGGTTGCCTAAAACTAGGAAGAGTTTTGATTCTATTTGGGTTGTGCTTCATAGGATGAAAACGTTGGCTCATTTCCTACCGGTTAAGACTATTTATGGGGCCAAAGACTATGCTAAATTGTACATTCATGAGTTGGTGAGATTGCATGTGGTGCAGTTGTCTATGATATCGGATCGTGGAGCTCAATTCACTTTACACTTTTGGAGGTCCTTCCAAAGGGGTCTTGGGACTAAGTTAAAGCTTAGTACAACATTTCACCCTCAAACGGATGGCCAAGCCGAAAGAACTATCTAAACACTTGAGGATATGCATAGGGCTTGTATTTTGGAGCTTAAGGGTAGTTGGGATGATCATCTTCCATTGATTGAATTTGTTTATAATATTAGCTATCATTCTAGAATTGGTATGGCTACTTTTGAGGCCGTCCATGGTAGACATTATAGATCATCGGTTTGGTGGTTTGAAGTAGGAGAAGTGGCTTTGTTGGGTCCGTATGTAGTTATGGAGGCTATGGAGAAGGTAAGGTTGATTAGAGAAAGGTTGAAAATAGCCCAAAGTCATCAAAAATCCTATGCCGATGTGAGGAGAAGGGAGATTGAATTTAAAGTTGGTGGTTGGGTCTATTTTAAGGTATCACCCATGAAGGGTGTGGTTCAGTTTGGTTAAGGGTAAATTAAGTCCAAGATTTGTGGGTCTTTATAGGGTGTTGAGGAGGATTGGTAAGATGGCTATGAGTTGGAGTTGCCTAGTGAACTGGATGTGGTTCATCTAGTGTTTCATGTATCCATGTTGAGGAAATGTCTAGGTGATTAGAATGTTATTGTCCCATTAGATATTGTGGATGTTATTGAAGATAACTTGACTTTGAAGAAGTTCCAGTAGAGATTTTGGATAGACAAGTGAAGAGGTAAAGGAAGAAGGATGTTGCTTCCGTTAAGGTCCTTTGGAGAAATCAACAAGTCGAAAATGCTACATGGGAGGCTGAAGCAGATATGCAAAAGTGATATCCCTATCTCTTCCATTCTACTCAAGCCTAAGGTACTACCTTTAAGTCTCCAATGTGATTTCAAGTCTTATGTTTCATCCCCTATGTCATTTGCATGCATTCATGTTTGTATTGACAAAGTTCTTGGTGATTTTAGCTCTTACATTGAGATTTTTGAAAATGATGTTTAAGTGTATTGTTGCATTCTTGTTGGGGATAATTTCTTCATTACTACTCTTCTTATTTACGTTTCTTTGACATTCGGGGACAAATGTTCCCAATGGGGAGATATTGAAATGACACCAAAAAAGTGTTGGATATGTGTCTCGGAAGTGTCCGAAATGGCAATTTGCATATATATCAAAATTCGTGCATGATATAAAAAATCTGACTTCATATTATTCATCGAGGGGGGGGGGGATTCAGTGGGAGATGGGTCTAACCCTAATTTTAGAGCAAACGAATCACAATTTCAATTTCCCAAAAGTTCCTTATCCAGAATAAGTCTGTGCCCTTGGCGAGACATGACAAGGGCGCGGACTAGTGTAATTTCTCCCCAATTACTTTTAGTTTGGTCCAGGGCTTTTGGGTCTTGGGCCTAAGTCTTCCTATGCGTGAAAATATTTATACTTAGCTATATTTCACCTTCATATCATACAAGACATTCCCCGATACTCTCTCAAACAATTAGATAAATATTTCTCCCAAAATTTCAAGTCCCAAAACTCTTCCGGCTCTTAAGGATTTCACTCAAGCTTCAAGTCTCCATTTTCAATCATCATCAAGGATTATCCAAAGTCAAGGTATGTGGGTTTCAACCATTAGGTTCTTTCATCTATGGTGCCCAAGCTTCCTTTTTACCTAAATTACATGTTTCTAAGTTGATTTTACTTATGGATCTTCTATTATGAATTTGACTATGAACTATATTGAGTTTTGTAAAAGTGTGACTATATATGATTGTTTTGAGCTATGAATCTTAGATCTATCTTTAGATTCGATGAAGGGTTTTGATGTATATTTTATGATGGTATTACCAAGTGTTGGTTGGTGATTTTACATTGAATTTACTTGCATAATTTCACTCTTGAATTGCATGATTTTACACTAGCATTGCACATCCACCAAGTGTTTGATAATATGTCCGGTTAATGTATCTTGAGTTGTTGAAGGTATAATGCTTGGCAAATGAGTTAAGTGACTTTATGATGATGAAAGGGTGATATGAATGTGTTGATTTAATGAGATATATCTATTGTGTTGTGAGCTTTTGACCATAGCCAATTGAGGGGTGATGCCTCAATCACCTTAGATGGGGGTGGTAAGCTATCAACCAATTAAGGGATTGGTACCTCAATCATCTTGGATGGGGGTGGTAAGCCATCAACCAATTGAGGGGTTGGTGCCTTAATCTTCTTGGATGGGGGTTTTAAGCCATCAACTAGTTGAGGTGTTGGTACCTCAATCACCTTGGATGTAGGTGGTAAGCCATAAACCAATTGAGGGGTTGGTATCTCAATCACTTCCTGTGGAGGGTGGTCATGTCCGTCAACCAATTGAAGGGCGGGCTTGGTACCTCAATAACTTCTAAGGGGTGGTCTACCTTAGGTTCCAAGTACTAAGTTGCTCGGTCTATGATGATGGTCTATTCCAACACATGTAATACGATATATATATATATAAAAGCATGTTCACTCCAAGTATCATTCATGCATGTCATATTGTTATATGTTCATCTATTGCCTAATTATGCATTTTGAATATGTTGCCTATCTATTATTGCATTGAATCCTGCATACTTAGTACATTCAAATGTACTAACGCATACTCTATTCCTACATGATCTTACCATGTAGGAACTGGAGCCCCACTTGATCATCCTCCTCCTCCACGTGGCTAGTGTGATATCTCTCAAAGCAAGTTGGTGAGTCCTCAACTTCGAGGACATACTTCTCTTGATTTATGCTATGCATAAATTCTCCTTTCTTTATGGTATGCTTTGACTATGAGGGTGAACCCGGTTGCTTGTGTTGGCCCTCGCTAATTGCTATGTTTAGAGGGTTGTTTGACAAGTCATGTAATGATGCTATGAGCCTTGACTCTCTTCGACTCTATGATGTTTTATCATATGAAAGATGTCCCTTAGCCCCATATCCCCTCTTTACTATCTCTTATGTTGTTTTATTTCTTCCGCGACCAAGGATGTGTAATGATATGTTAAGAGGATTGATTGGAGCCCCTTTGGGTTCCCCATTTGTTGTGTCACGTTTAGGCCCTAGGCTTGAGTCGTGACATACCCATAGCCTGAATGCTCTCTTGAACAGTATAAGAAAGGTTGAGGCCGGGACTGCTGGATGCCCAAAATTCTCACCTTGAGGTTGAGATTGGGAGTGCCCACTACCAAAAATACTCACTTGAAACTAGTTGAAAGTGCCAAACATCATTTCTTTCTATTTGTACGATAATAACTATCAAAGATCTCCTTATTAATGAATAGATTCAGTATGACCACTAAATTATTAATTAAAATTGGAGCAGAAGCAAAATAGGGCCTAACCTTTACCAACATAACTCAAAGTTGTCCTACTTGGGGAATACAAATATTAGGTTGTTTGCTTTGGCAAGTTACTACGCCTAGCAATGATTCAACTACCAGACCCTAGTATGCTATATTCTACAGGGATCTATACCATTTGTATATATGTATATAGATACTATATATCCTTGTACAATATAGCAGAGTATGGTTTGGTAGTATGCTTGATCTTCACCTCCTCGACCCTAAATTTGTGCTCTGCCTCCACAATCCTGAGCTTGATCCCGTCTCAAGGTGATGATCGCACCAGTTATATGGGTTTGCTAGTGAGGGCATTCCCTATGCCAGTGAACATGTGATCCACACTTAAAATACCCCAATGCTGATTAGTCCATATGCACCCAACCACGATATGCAGGAAGGACATCTTCCCCTCTTGAGCTTTAGCCTACACTGGGACTACTAGGGCATGACTGTCTGCCCTTTGCAGCAGGTAGTATCTGCTAAATAGGTTGATTGGATTGACCTTGCTGATATCTACTGTAAGGAAACCTTTAGCCGGATCTATCAGAACTATCTCTGCCCTTAGTGCTGGAGCCATTGTAGCTACCCTGTAGGACTTTCTTACCGCTACCCCCTTGGGCCTCATGATGAATGTACTACATAGTGCAGGTGTAACACCCTATATATTGTTAGGCCTGGAAGCTAAAAGTTAAGGAATTTTAAACTAACTTGGTCATACGAGCTAGTCTACTGCTCGTGGATAGGATCACGGGTCATCGAAAGGTCTCATGGACCTGAGTCTAGAAAAGATGGAAAATCTTGAGTTTCTAAAAATGGTTCCAGAATTAACAAGACATACTATAGATCAAACCACGACCCATTAAGGTGTCATAGAAGAAGCCCTGAAGAGCTTGAAATTTTCTAAGTTTGGAAGATCTTATTAAAGGACTTATGGCCCGTATAAGGAATAACGAGCCATATTTTTTATCTTTGGTATGAAAGGTGCAATTTCCAATAGCTCAACGTTTATGACATGTGATCTACGAGCCAAACCACGTGCTATAGTTTGGAAAAAAAACCTGTGGATGGGGTCTCGTGAACAGCTCTATAAGCGTTTTAATGAAGGGATTTTTTGATATTTTCAGTTTTCTTGACTCCTAAACTATGTCATTTTGGCCCTCCTAACTGGCTTTACTGATCTTAACTCGTATAAATCCTATTCCTAACTCATTCACTCTCATAATTCTCCTAAAGGTTCTTACATATTTTTCTCTCTAGACAAGCATTCCATTGAAGTTAGGGTTCCAAGATTTCCTAAGGACTTCAAGGTTTTTCTACTCCAATTCTTAAGGTTAATCACTTGAGGTATGTAGAATTTCATTCATGGATTATTTTTATCCATGAATCCCAATCCATAACCTCTTTGTTTAACAAAATTTCATGATGAGTTCTTATGGGCTTTTATGAATTGATTCCAAATGGCTGTATTATGATTTCTATATGATGATTATGCTTATCTATGCATGAATTATGAAGACTTACCTTAACTCTATGATATTCAAGTAAAAGTATATGATTTCAATTATGTGATATTTGTTGAGTTAATGTGAGTTCCTTTACTAATGATCCAAATTGAACTGTATGTTTTCTCTATGAATTTAATTAAATTGCATGGTTTTAACTCAATCTTTTATGAACCCACACATGTCCTTAGTATCCTATGATATAGCTATGTTTTTCATGAATTTGATCTTACGTATGGAAGCATGTTTTTAATGAAAATAATGATAATGTTATGATAATAATGATGCAATGATGATAAGGTTGATTAAAACCCCAAATGTTTATGCAATGATTATGATAAAATGGGGAGTTTACCTACACTTTATTGAAAAAATAAGGAAGATGGACTATCCTTATGATATGAGATATTTTATAATGCTATGATGACTATTTTACAAGCTATGAAAGCACGATTTTAATGTAGTATGAATTACATTGAAAACTATGTATATGCATTATTTATGTATTCGTGAGATATAACTGAGCATCGAGAGGGCTTTGGTAGATTCCATAGTCTCATAACTACATGCCACCATATGAATGATGTGCATATTTACATGCCTTAAAGGTGCGCTAATGGATCCATATATCTTTTAATGGAGACTCACTATACTAGGATAAAGCCTAATCAGTGAGTCAAATAACGGGTTCTCACATGCTAGGATAGAGCCTATAGGGTGAGATGGAGTCTATCTTGGCGAAATAAACTCCTCTTTGCTTGGTGTAGAAGAAATACCAAGATTCCATGTATTAGTCTGCATAGTCTTATTATCAATTATGGTTTTATTTCCACATATGTATGTAAGGATTATAAAGGATTTTGATGATGCTTCTCCTCATGATTATAAACTTGCATTATCCATACATATTGTGTCCTTATTCCATTAATTATGATTATGCATATTGATATTTTGTTGTGATGTTCCTTGATGAATGGCATACCTACATACTTAGTATATTCCACATACTAACACATACTTCTTTGCCTACATGATCTGACCATGTGGGAATGGACACCAAGACGACCCTTCCATTTTGTGGCTACATTCGAAGTTGAGCTTTTGAAGAGCTATTGGTGAGTTCCCATACTTTGTGAATAAGCCCTTTTATAATATTTTCCTATTGAGACTTTGCGACTTTTCCTTGATATACATTTTGGGGTGAGCTAGTAAGCCATGTTCTAGTCCCCGCCAAGATCATATAATGTGGAGGCATGATTTGGACGTTATGATTGATTAATTTCCCCTAAGGGAAACTGTGACTTCTATATGGATATGTTCCTCTTTCTTATTTTCTTATGATTATGTTTATTTTTATCTTATGTATGCTTAAGATATGAACACAAGGCTTGGATAGAATGTCTTCGGGTGTCCCATTTGTTGTGTCATGACTAAGCCCTAGGTTTTGGTCGTGACAAAAGTTGTATAAGAGCGCAAGATTTGAAAGCATACAGGGAGTCCAAAATGTCATGTCTAGTATAGTCTTGTTCATAGGTGTGAAGCACACCACACCTATGAGCGAGATGCTATGAGGTGTTTACGAAAACTTTGCTTCTTTTGTGATCTATGTTGCGACTTTAGAACTCCCATATACTAATGCATGTCCGTTGATATTTTTGAGAATGGCTCCATGATGTGCTCCATTTCCTAGGAGAGATAATGCTAATGAGAAACAAGTTCCTCTGGCCCCTCAAGTTCCTCAAGGCCATCATGTATATCAAGTTACTAATGATGAGTTTAGGGTCGTTATTATGATGTTAGTTCAAGTCGTTGCTTCTCAAAAGACTCCCAACCTAGCTTTTAAGATAAGAGATTCTACTAGGATAAATCCCCAGAGATCCACAATTCCAAGGTCGATGAGGATCCACAAGATTTCATTTATGAAGTTTACAAGGTGGTTGAGATTATGGGATTATCCTCCATAGAGTAGGCTGAGTTGGAGGCTTATCAACTTAAGAGAGTTTCTTAAGTTTGGTTCACCCATATGAAATCTGAGAAAATAAAAGAAGGGACTATTAATTAGCTGATGTTTAAGGTTGCTTTCCTTGATCGTTTCTTCTCACCTAAACTAAGGGAAGATAAAGTGATGAAATTCGTGAATTTAATGCAAGGTGGTATGAGTATGAGAGGGTATGCCCTCAAATTCACAAGATTGTCAAAGTATGCTCCTTCCTTGGTGGCTGATTCTAGGGCCCGCATGAGCATTCACTTTGGGTGTGCTTGACTTGGTGAAGATGGAGTGTAAGGTTGTGTCGCTCATTAAAGAAATAGATATTTCTAGGATCATGTCCTATGTCGAGCAAGTGGAGAGTGAGAAACGTCAAAAGATGAGGATGAGGGAGTCCAAGATGGCTTGTTATTATGGTGGGTTTTCTATTACTAAGTCCGGTTATGGCCATTTCCAACAAGGCCAAAGGTCATCCAAGGGTGCTTTTCAAAGTTTTTACAAAGAAAGGGTGTTTAATCTCGAAGTTCAAGGTGAGATTGTGAAGGGTGGTGCTATTTCTCCTAAGTGTCCCCAGTGTGGGAGGAACAATATTGGTGAATGCTTGAGAGGTACTAGTCCTTGCTTTAGTTGTGGAATGATGGGACGCAAGATTGCCGAGTGTCCTAATGTTACTAATAAAGGTAAAGGAAGGGCATCCACAAGGTCAAGTATCTCAAAGAGGACAAGTACAACAAGGTGTCAAAGCTCAAGGTGGTGGTCCACGTGGTAGTCAGTTCTATGCATTGCATTCTAGGTAACAGGTTGAGGAGTCTCTCGATATAGTTACCGTTATGTTATTAGTCTTTGATCATGATGTGTATTATTTGCTTGACCCCAATGTTAATATATCTTTTGTTACTCCGTACCTTGACATAAAGTTTGATGTGTCTCTAGAAATTTTACTAGAAGCTTATTTAGTCTATATTCAAATTAGTGAGTCAATCCTAGCCAAGAAAGTTTATAAAAATTGTCCCATGTCGGTCTTGCATAAAATCTTCCCATGTAATCTATTTGAGCTTGATATGATCGATTTTGATTTACTATTGGTATAGATTGATTGCATGCATCCTATGCTTCTATTGCTTGTAGAACCAGTAGAGTCACATTCCAAGTTCCTAATGGTACTATCCTAGAATGGAGGGGAACAAATGTGGTGTTCAAATGAATTTTTGACTCTTACAGGATGGCCATGAAAATGATCTTCGAAGGTTATTTGTATCATGTCTTTCGAGTCATAGATATTTAGTCCAAAGGTCTTACTCTTGATTTGGTTCCTATAGTTAATGAGTTTCCCGAAGCATTCCCTGATGATTTGCCATGTATCCCTCTTGTAAGGATTGTTGATTTTGGTTTTGATCTTTTACCTGACACCTAACCTATTTCTATACTTACACACTGAATGGCCTCGACAGAGTCGAAAGAACTGAAGGACCAATTAAAGGACTTACTTGATAAAGGGTTCATGTCACAACCCGAGCCTAGGGCCTAAGTGTGATACCGCGAATGGGAAATCCAAGGGTAACCCAAACAAGCCTCTTACTAACATATTATTTGCACATCCTTGGTTGCAAAATATAAAACAAGCATCACAAATAAGTCTAAATGAATTTGGGCTCTGGACTCACGCTATGGGGATAGATAAGGAAAAGGAATTTGCATGAATCACATAGTAAGCAATAATAAAGGGAGAGCAAGTATTGCTCAAGCTATGGGGAAGTGGGAACTTAAGACATTCATCACCTTCCATCATTATGAACATCAATAAATAGCATCACATAGGGCATACGGACTAAAATATAAGTTTCCATAAAAATTCAACATCTCATCATAGGTACATAACATAAGTATCCAACAACTCCTCTAAAACATGGATAGGACGGGAGACAAGACAAGTCCCGCGCTCACCCTCAAAGTACATAGAAGAATGAAATAAAGTCTGAACTATTGATATGTACGTAATTCTACTATTAGTTGAACTTCAAAATGTTATCGATACTACATTAAAAGCGTGAATACCCCTTAGAGATGTTATTTAAACTTTTTGTCATTCATTAAAAAACTTCTCTTTAGATAAATTCATCTTTTCACCATTTTTTGGTTAGTATATTGTCGTTTTTAAAATATTAAATATTAAATATAATAAACATACTAAAATTAAATGGAGAAGATTTTCTTATTATGGATAAATTTCTATAAAGAGAATCATATTCCTACTAAATAGACTTGATCTAGAAAGAAAATAGTAAAACAATTCAAATAATAATAAGAAAAAGGTTTTTTTTTTTTTAAAAAAAAAAAAGAAGTCCCAAAAAAAATCCAAAGAAGTCCATAAAAGAAAACAGTTCATCCAAAAGAATAGGCAAAATCTTTTAAAAGAAATAGACATGATCCAAATAAAAATAGTGAATTTTTTTTTAAAATAATAATCAATTTTTTTTTCTAAAATAACAACAAATAAAATGTCCCAAAAAAGGTATAAAAACTCGAAAAAATATGAAAAAAGGTAAATTTTTGTATACTAACAATTTATCAATATTTAGGATTGAAACAAATTAATACACGAAACATGAAGTTCTATATCTCAATACTAATTTCAATTAGACAATAATACTAAAAAATATATTACCTATATAAGGATTTATATTCATATAAAAACAACACGTGTTTCACACGAAACATAAAGTTGTACAACCCAATATTAATTTGAATTAGACAATAATACTAAAATACATATTATCTATATAAGGATTTATATTCATGTCAAAGCAACACGCTTATACACCGATAGATTTAGAGGTAATAATATTTTTCTTTTCTTTCATAATATTATATTATCCCCTAATTTATATGCATGTTGCTT
Source organism: Solanum medicagineum (assembly GCA_026153255.1). Lineage (NCBI taxonomy): Eukaryota > Viridiplantae > Streptophyta > Magnoliopsida > Solanales > Solanaceae > Solanum > Solanum medicagineum. The sequence continues at coordinate 17,730 of JAPFFP010003058.1, forward strand.
GATATTTGTCTATACTTTTATTGATTTCAATTTTTGTTTGTACGTATACATGCTTGGAAACAATATGTGTTTATTTAAAAATTGAAGGAGCTTTCAATATACAATTCAACAACCACCATTATGTTGAAAATCTTTTACTTTGATGTGTATGCTTTGATTGATCTGGGTGCCACTCTTTCCTTTGTTACCCC
>JAPFFP010003069.1:0-17917 GCA_026153255.1 Solanum medicagineum
ATATATCGGATCGTGATGCTCAATTTACTTCACATTTTTGGAGGTCTTCCAAAGGGGTCTTGGTACAAAGGTTAAGTACGACCTTTCACCCTCTAACGGATGGCTACGTTGAAAGAACTATCCAAACTCTTGAGGATATGCTTAGGGCTTGTATTTTGGAGTTCAAGGGTAGTTGGGATGATCATCTTCCATTGATTGAGTTTGCTTATAATAATAGTTATCATTCTGACATTGCTATGACTCCTTTTGAGGCCCTCTATAGTAGACGTTGGTTGGGTGGTTTGAAGTGGTAGAAATGGCTTTGTTGGGTCTGAATCTAGTTATGGATGATATGGAGAAGGTAAGGTTGACTAGAGAAACATTGAAAATAGCCCAAAGTCAAGTCTTATGTCGATTTGAGAAGAAGATAGCTTGAACATAAAGTTGGTGATTGGGTCTATATGAAGGTGTCACCCACGAAGGGTGTGGTCCATTTTGGTAAGAAGGATAAACTAATTCCATGATTTGTAGGTCCTTATAGTGTGATGAGGAGGATTGGTAAGGTGGCCTATGAGTTGGATTTGCCTAGTGAAATGGAATTGGTTCATCCAGTTTTCCATGTATCTATGTTGAGAAAATGTGTGGGTGACCTTGCTATTGTACCTCTTGATGTTGTGGGGATGGGTGAAGACAACTTGGCATATGAAGAAGTTCCAGTGGAGATCTCGGATAGACAAGTAAAGAGGTTGAGGAACAAGGATGTTGCTTCCGTTAAGGTCCTTTGGAGGAATCAAGAAGTTGAAAAAGTGCTACATGGGAGGCCGAAGCGGATATGCAAAAATGACATCCTTATCTCTTCCATCCTATTCAAGCCTAAGGTACTAATTCTAAGTCTTCTAAGTGATTTCATGTCTCATGTTCCAGCCTTTAAGTCATTTGCATGCATTCATGTTTATATTGACAAAGTTCATGGTGATTTTACACTTGTGTTGAGATTTTGAAAATAGTGTTTTAAGTGTATTTTGTTGCATTCTTGTTGGGGCTGATTTCTTCATGATCACTCTTCTCGTATACATCTCTTTGACATTCGGGGACGAATGTTCCCAAGGGGGAGATATTGAAACGACCCCAAAAAGTGTCCGAAAATGTGCCTCGGAAGTACCCAGAATCGTAATTCCATATATCTCAAAATCCATGCGTGATATCGAAAATTAAACTTCATATTCTTGATCGGGGGTCAAATTTGAGTGGGAATTGGGTTTAACCCTAATTTTAGAGAAAATGAATCACAATTTCATTTTCCCAAAATTTTGATTTCCAGAATCGATTCGCGATGGTGCCGCGACGCGCACCCGTCTCGTACTAGTGTAAAATCTCCCTCCGCGACAGGTTCGCATTGCTGACCAGAAGCTAACATGTGTATTTTTTTGTCAGTGATTCTATCTCGGTCCAAGGCTTTTGGGTCTTGGGCCTAAGTCCTCCCATGTGTGGAAACACCTATATTTAGCCGCATTTCAACACCATATCATACTAAACATTCTCCAATAGTCTTCCAAATACTTAGACAAATATTTCACCCTAAATTCAAGTCCCAAAACTCAATCCGGATCTTAAGGTTTTCATTCAAACTTTAAGTCTCAATTTCTAATCTTCATCAAGAATTCTCCAAAATCAAGGTATGTGATTTTCATTCATGGGTTTCTTTCAACCATGATGCCCTAACTTTCTTTTTACTTAAATTGTATGATTTCAAGTTGATTTACTTATGGTTCTTAATTGTTATGAATTAGACTATGAACTATGTTGGGGTTTTATGAAGTTTTGACTGTTTTACATGTTATGAGCTATGAATATATGACTTGTTGTGGGATTTGATGAAGGTTTTTGATGTATATTAGTTGAGGGTGTTACCAAGTACTGATGGATTATTTTTCGTTGGATTATCTTGCATGATTTCATCCATAAATTGCATGGTTTTATACTAGCTCTACACACCCGCCAAGTGTTTGATAAAATATTCAGTTATAGTTTCTTTAGGATTTGAAGGTCCAGTGCATGTCTTATGAGTTGAAAGACTTTATGATGATGAAAGGAACCTAATATAGTGTTGGAAAGTGACCATGCCCTACTAGGGGGGTTAAGAGTCGAGGTAACCATGTCGAGGAGTTTGTACCTTGATACCAATCAAGGGGTTGTGCGTTGATAACCGGGTTGAGCGGTTAGTACCTCAATCACCAGGGTGTGGAAGGATGCGACAATCCACCAACCAATCAAGGGGTCCGTACCTTTGTAACCGGGTTGAGAGATTAGTTCTTCAATCATGTGGTAGGGTGTGACGATCCACCAAACAACCAAAGGGTTTGTACATTGGTAAACTATGGTTCTATAACAATGGTCTCTTCTTACACATGTATTATGTCTTATGTAAGCATGTCTTACTTAAGCATTGATCATACATGTCATATTATTACTATGCAATCTATTGCTTATCATTATGCATCTTGACTATGATTCCTATCTTTTGTTGCATTGCATCCTACATACTTAGTACACTCAAACGTACTAACACATACTCTATGCCTATATGATGTTACAATATAGGACCGGAGCCCCACTTGATCATCCTCCTCCACATGGCTAGTACGATTTCTCTCAAGCTAGTTAGTAAGTCCTCCATTCCGGGGTTAATGTCTATGTTCTTATGCTATGTGTCATGACTCTCTCTCTTTATTGTATATTTTGACTATGCAGGTGAGCCCGGTTGCTTGTCTTGGCCCCCGCTAAGTTCTACATTTAGAGGTTTTGTTGGACATGTTATGTATAATGCTATGAGCTTTGACTCTCTCTTGACTCTTGTTATTTATGATTAGAAAGATGTCTCTTAGCCCTGGTTATCCGTATTTACTATCTCTTGTTGTCATTTTATTGCTTCCGCGACCAAGGATGTGTAATGATGTAGTAAGAGGCTTGCTTGGGGTCCCTTTGGGTTCCCCATAAACTATGTCACGTCTAGGCCCTAGGCTTGGGTTGTGATACAATAACTTAAGAAAGAATCCTTATCAAGATATTTTATCAAACACTTGGAGGGTGTGCAATGCTAGTTCAAAATCATGCAATTCAAGAGTGAAATAATGTGAGAAAATTTAATGTAAATCAACCCACCAACTCATAGTGAAACCCTCATGTAAGATACATTGAAATCCATCATTAAATCTCATAATAGATCATAGTTTCAGAACCCAAAACGTGCAAAGTCACAACAGATAAAACTAATTCATAGTACAAGCTTGAAATAGACAAACATGCATATTCAATCAACATTTCATAAGACCTCAACATAATTTCTAATCAAAATTCATAATAAGAGATACCCATAGAAGATACACCATGAAAATATGAAATTTTCATATAAAGGGAGATTGGGCATGAAACGACCCCAAAAAGTGCTCAAGAATGTGCCTGGAAAGTTCCCAAAATCGTTATTTTTGTATATCTAAAAATCCATGCATGATATGGAGAATCTAAGTTCATATTCTTGATTAGGGGCAAAATTTAGTGGGAAATGGGTCTAACCCCAATTTTAGAACGACCGAATCACAATTTCAATATTTCAAAAATTCATTTCCAGAGAGGTTTCGCGCCCCTAGTGCGACGCGGCTTGGGTGCGCCCCAGTTTTATTTTTGTCTAGTTTTTGTTGCTCGGTCCAAGGCTTTTTGGGTCTTGGGCCTAAGTCTTCCCATGCGTGAAAATACCTATACTTAGCCATATTTTACCTTCATATTATACAAGACATTCCCAAATACTCTCTGAAACAGTTAGACAAATATTTTACTCAAAAGTCAAGTGCCAAAACTCATTCCGAATCTTTAGGATTTCACTCAAGCTTCAAGTCTCCATTTCCAATCTTCATCAAGGAATTCTCCAAAGTCAAGGAATGTGGGTTTCAATCATTGGGTCCTTTCAGCCATGGTGCCCAAGCTTCCTTTTCACATAAATCTCATGTTTCTAAGCTGATTTACTTATGGGTCTTACTTCCTATGAATTTGACTAATATGAACTATGTTGGGGTTTCATAAAAGTGTGACTGTTTAAGCATGTTTTGAGCTATGAATTTTTTATATTTATCGTGAGATTTGATGATGGGTTTTGATGTATTTCGCATGAGGGTACTACCAAGTGTTGGTGGGTAGTTTTACATTGAATTTACTTGCATGATTTCATTATGGAATTGCATGATTTTGTACTAGCATTACACATCTGTCAAGTGTTTGATAAAATGTCCGGTTAATGCTTCTTGAGTTGTTGAAAGCCTAATGCATGGTATATGAGTTAAGTGACTTTATGATGATGAAAGTGATGTTATATATGTTGATTTCATGAAAGGTATCTGTAGTGTTGGAAGTTGGTTAATTGCCTCTTTTGGGGGGTAGTAGGCCCAAATAATGTGGGGGGGGGGGTATATACCTCGATTGCCTCACTCATGGGGTGGTAGACCCATGAAACCATGTTGGGGGTTTATACCTCAATCGTCTGGCTCGGGGTTGGTAGGTCTGTGCTACCATATTGGGGGGGGTATATACCTTAATCATCTCGCCAAGGAGATGGTAGGCCTTAGTTACTAATGATGGTCTCTTCCTACATATGTAAAATGTTCTATGCAAGCATGTTTTACTACAAGCATCATTCATGCATGCCATATTGCTATATGCTCATTTATTGCCTAAATATGCAATTCGATTATGTTGCCTACCTCTTGTTGTATTGCATCCTACATACTTAGTACATTCAAACGTACTAACACATACTCTATGCTTACATGATGTTACCATGTAGGGACTGGAGCTCCACTTGATCATCCTCGTCCTCCACGTGGCAAGTACGATTTCTCTCAAAGCAAGCTGGTGAGTCCTCAACTCCAATGACATGCTTCTCTCGATTTATACTATGTATTGTCTCCTTTTATGTTGGCAACTTATGACTATGAAGGTGAGCCCGGTTGCTTATCTTGGCCCCTGCTAACTTATATGTTTAGAGGTGTTGTTGAACCAGTATGTAATGATACTATGAGCTTTGACTCTCTTAACTCTTTTGATATTTTATGATATGAAAGATGTCTCTTAGCCCCGTGATCCCTTTTTACTACCTCTTATTGTTGTTTTATTGCTTCCGTGACCAAGGATGTGTAATGATATGTTAAGATAATTGATTGGGGTCCCTTCGAGTTCTCCATTCGCCGTGTCACGTCTAGGCCCTAGGCTTGGGTCATGACAAACTTTGTATCAGAGCTCTAGGTTGTTAATGGTCGTCAACATCCAACACACAGCATTGATTAGAGTCTTATTCATGGTTGTGTTGTGCATCACAACTATGAGTAAGAGGCTATTAGATATTTTAGAAAATGTTTCCCTTGTTCTTACTCTATGTCGTGCTATAGAAGTTAAGGTGAGGTTTCCCCCCCAACTTTGTCCTTTGCTATTCTAGATCATGCCTAACATAAGAGGAAGAAGAGCCCGTACACCCGAGGAACAACCGGCTCATGGAGAGCTCTGAGATGCTCTCACCTTGCTAGCTCAAGTTGTAGCATTCAAGTCAATCAAAGGGCCCAAGCCCCTTATGCTCCTACTCCGGCATCTTGGGTGAGAGACTTTATGAGGATGAACCCACCGGAGTTCAATAGGTCTAAGGTGGATAAGGACCCTCAAGAGTTTATTGATAAGGTATACGAAGATTTGGCTATCATGGGTGTGAGGTCGGAAGAGAGGTGGAGTTGACATCTTACCAACTCAAGGGGTTAGCCAAAATATGGTACACTCAATGAAAGGAGGAGAAGGGGAACAACAATGTTGCTCTATGGGAGGAGTTTAATGCAACTTTCCTCAACCAGTTCTTTCCTCTTGAGCTTAGGGAGGCCAAAATGATGGAGTTCATGAATTTTAAGTAAGGATCTATGAGTGTGAGAGAGTATGCCCTCAACTTCAACCAACCTCTAAATATGCTCCATACTCGGTTTCTGACCCGAGGTCTAGGATGAATAAGTTCGTGATGGGTGTATCCGATTTGGTGAAAGAGGAGTGCCGGGCCGCTATGTTGATTAACGACATGAATTTGTTCAGTTTGATGACTTATGCTAAATAATTGGAGGGGGAAAAGTTGAGGAAGAGGAGAAGTAATGAGGCCAAGAGGGCCCATTTTAATGGTAAGTTCCAAAGTCCCAAGGGTGGTTGATTTCATCAGGGCCAAGGGTCTTCTCATGTTCCTAATGGAAGGAAGGTTTGCCAATGACTACCCAAGGGCCTAAGGTGATGGTGGTGTGGTGCCTAATGCTAAGTGTCCAAAATGTGGTAAGGGTCATAGTGGCCCATGCTTGAGGTATACTAGTGCTTGTTATAGTTGTGGGGAAGTGGGGCATAAGGCAATTGATTGTCTACGAAATCACAACCAAGGTTGAAAAAGATGTTCGTCCACAAGTCCAGGGTGCTAATATGGTTCCTTTGGGGAGAGGAGGTCAACAATGTGATCCTCCAAGGCACAATCATGCTCTCTAAGGGAGACAAGGGGTTGATGAGGTGCCTGATGTCGTCACCGATATGTTAAAAGTCCTTGATTTTGATATGTATGCATTGATAGACCCGGGTGCCACTCTTTCTTTTGTTCTCCTTTTATTGCCAAAAAGTTTCATGTTGGGCTCGAATTGTTGTGTGAGTCATATGAGGTATCTACTCCCATTGGTGCATCTATTGTTGCTAGAAAGGTCTATAGAAATTGACCTGTTTGCATTTTGCATAAAATATTGCCTTGTAATCATGTTGAGTTTGATATGGTGGATTTTGATATTATTCTTGTGATGGATTGGTTGCATATTATGCCTCTATTCATTGTAGAACTCATAGGGTCAAGTTCCAATTCCCAAATAAACTCGTTCTCGAGTGGGAGAGTCATCATGTGATGGTCAAGGGTAGGTTCATCTCTTGCATTAAAGGCCAAAAGTTGACAAGGGGTGTCTCTATCATCTTGTGAAGGTTAGGGATATGAGTCCAAAGTCCTTTCTATAGAGTCGGTTCCGGTGGTTGTGAGTTTCTTGGTGTCTTTCTAAATGACCTTCCCAGTGTTCCTCCTGAAAGGGAAATAGACTTTGATATAGACCTCCTTCCCGACACTCAACCCATTTCTATTCCCTCTTATCGTATGGCCCCAGCGGAGTTATAGGATTTGAAGGAGCGATTGAGGGATTTGTTAGAGAAGGGTTTTATCAAGGCCTATCCAATCACCTTGGGGTGCACCGGTGTTGTTTGTAATACCGGCAACTTAATAAGGTCACCATAAAGAATTAGTATTCTCTGCCAAGGATTGATGATCTATTTGACAAACTTCAAGGGGCTAGTCACTTCTCTAAGATTGATCTTCGGTCCGGGTATCATTAAGTGAAGTTGAGGGAGTGTGACATTCCCAAGATGGACTTCCGAATTAGGTATGGGGATTATGCGTTTGTTATTATGTCCTTTCGGTTGACCAATGCACCCGCTATCTTCATGGATCTTATGAATAGGGTCATTAAACCTTATCTTAATTTGTTTGTTATGGTGTTCATCGATGATATTTTTATCTACTCTCATAATGAGGAGGAGTATGTGAGTCATTTGAGGGTAGTGTTGCAAATATTGAGGGAAGAGAAGTTGTATGCTAAGTAAGAGAAGTGTGAATTTTCATTGAAATAGGTTTCATTTCTAGTTCATGTGGTGTCAGGGATGGTATTAAGGTGGATCCTAAAACGATGGAGGTGATTACAAATTGGCCTAGACCTTTGACTCCATCAGATATTAGAAGCTTCTTGGGCTTAGCGGATTAATACCGGAGGTTTGTGTATGGGTTCTCTTCTATTGCTTCTCCTATGACTAAGTTGACTCAAAAGAAGGCTAAGTATGTGTGGACCAATGGGTGTGAAAAGAGTTTCCAAACCTTGAAGGATAAGCTTGTCTCCGCACCAATCTTGTCTCTACCGGAAGGGTTGGAAGCGTTTGTTGTATATTGTGATACCTCCCAGATTGGTTTCCTTGATCTTGGGGAAAATTGCAGAAGTTGTTGTTTTTTCCTGGTATACGAGACCCTTTACGAGTTGTATATCATTCTACGGGCCGTAGGCTGGTTTCGTGAACACTTCCAGTAAAGGGCTATTTTCTAAAGTTTATTCTACAAAAATGCAGATGAGCTGTAGAAGGTTTTACAAGTCGTAGAAGAAGATTCGAACCCTGAGGATAAGAGATTGAGACTTTTTGATGTTTCGCCTAGTACTCAGAGAACTTGATAATTATAGAGAAAATTGTAACATCATATTGGAGAGTCTTTGAGAATACTTGTGTTTGAATTTCATCTTTAAGCTTGTGATTCTTATTGAAGTTGGATTTCTTGTTCTTAATTCTATTGTGTAAGTGTTCAATTATGTTTTCTCCATCCATAATTCTAGCGTCTACACAAAGCATGAGTACCTAAATCCACAATTAGTGTTGTGAGAACCATGAAGAAGTAACAAAATAAAATCGGATAATTCATAATTCTTGGAAGGTGTATGTGCATGTATTTAATTAATTCTCTTTGTTTTATATGTTTTCTAATGGTGGAAAACATTAGAACCCGCTTAGTGTTACTGATTTGCCCAAGGTAGTAATGAATAGGAAAGAGATTTTTTAACAAGATTCGATTGATGTGTTCTTGTCAAATCAACCAAAGTCTAGGGGAGGTTGTATTGGATCTAATAGGTAAGGGTTAGTAATGCACACTATGGAGATGGCCAAGTCGCATAGTGAAATTCACCTCTCACCTTTGACCAAAGGGCTTGGTGAACATAACTTACATTCTGCATGTTATACACTAGAAAAAGATTAGGTTATCCGTTGATACTGAATTGGGGAATCATGGGGAGCACAATACCCTAGTTTCTCTCCATATTGACTTCTCTCTTGTAATAGTTAGTTTAGTTGTAATTTGTATTGATTATTGCAATCCCTCCTTTTGGGGAAATAAGTTGGTTGACCATTCGAATTACAATCAGTGAATTCTCTTGAGTCTACGTATTCCTAATGGGTTTGACACTAACCTTTGTTAGGTTTTATTTCTTGACAACGACCGTTTTATCCTATAAAAAAGAGGTGTAACTTGGCTAACATCAAGATTTTAGTGCCGTTGCCAGAGAATACAGCTAGAGTTAGTGAATTCATAAGTAATTCGGGTATTAATCCTTAATTCCCTTCTTTTACTTTTGTTTGTTGTTTTTGTTCTTTTGAAGAGTGTACGTGTAGTGTATGCCTAACACCCAGAGTCAAGGAAATCACTTAACTCCATTTGACCCAGATATCCATAGAACGTTGGGGAGAATGGCCCAAGGGAATGCCAATAACGCAGCTAATGCAGCTCTGAACAGGAATAATAATGAGGATACTAAGGATGAGAACCCACCTCCTCTGGAGCACATTGCTCCATAGCCTCAGGATTTCAATGCCAATGCTTACCAGTGGAATCAATACAGGCTGAATCCTATGGCTATAGAGGTGAGTGGAACTATTGTGTTGCCACCACAGCCGGTAGACATAAAGTTCACTGTCTCAAGTGGGTTACTTCAGATGTTGCGAAACCGTGGGCTATTTGCGGGCTTACCATCAGAGGATCCTCATAGCCACCTGTATAATGTGGCATTCGTCTGTAAGAGTGTGATGGGAACATAGAATTTGTCTATGGATATTGTGGAACTTCATGTCTTTCCATGGTCTCTTACAAGCAATACAACATTATGGCTATCTTAGCTCCCGAAGAGTTCGACCATCAGTTGGGAAAACTTGCAGAACGCCTTTTTGGAGAGGTACTTCTGTAGATCGAAGAAGCTCAAGTTGAAGGACAAGTTCAACATCTTTGAGTAACTTCCTAGTGATTCAATCAGCACTACTTGTTATAACATGCAAAGCATAGATGACACCAACAAGAGTGGCATGTACCACTCAAGACCATTCACAAGGAGTCGAGCAAAAGATCTCCAAGACCTACAAGTAATGTTCATGAACAAGGAAGCATTAAAGGAGCTTGAGGGTCACCAAAGAAAGGCTTACAATGTGTCAAAGGTCTACCAAGGTGAGGAGAAGGAAGAAAAGAGGCCATGTGTGCAAATGGCTATTACTTGAATTCAAGGATTTGAAAAGAAGGCAACCAAACAAGGCCCTTACTCACTAAGTGTAAAATTGTAAACAAAATGTCATTCTCAAATTGTAGTATCTTCTTAATGAGTAATTAGTGAGTAATTAGGGTGAACTCTTAGAATTGTTAGTAAACATGTTTGCTTGATTTAATTGAAGTTTGCCCATTTATGGTTCTTAGTTTCTTTCAATTTTCTTACTAGCATTTTATTTGGATTGTTGAAATCAATTGGGAGGTGAGGGTTTTAGTCCCTTGTGGCCCATAATTTCAATAATTTGAATTTAATCCACATATCCTACTATCTTTGTTCCCTTTTTCCTTTCCTTCTTGTTTGATCTTTATCATTTGGTATCAAGAGCGTAGGTTTAAGTTTATTTTCACAAATCTAGGTCTTGAAATTTTGATCCACTCAAAAATCCCAAGAAAAGAACCCAAATTTTGTTTTTCATTTGATTTGTTGTTTTTGATACCAGATTCTTGTTCACTAGTGTTTTTTTGATCCTAAATCTCAACTTTCATTCAATTTGGAGTTGTGGAAGCGAAGTTTCCATTGAAGGCTTTTGAGCATTCAAACTTTTCAAATCTTGAAAGTGGATATTTTTGATTGAGAAGAAGTTGAAGGTTGATGATCATTGGAGTTTGTTCTGTAATCAAGGGGAAGCTAATCCAAAATTTTGAGCCAATTCCGAGTTGATTTGAAGGTGTTGGAATTTAGTGTGTGTTCTTGAAGATATTCAAGTGCTCTTGAAGAAAAAGAAGACCAAAAGGTACATTTGATCTACTTTTCTCAAGTTAAAGTTGGTCAAAAGTGCTTGTTGGCTCTTAGTGAAAATTTGAAAATAAAAATCAGAAAAAAATATTTAAAAAATTTAAAAACAAATAAAAATTAATTTCCACGTCAGTGCCAACTCAACACCAAATCAGCGCCAACTCAGCAAAAATTCAATGTCAGCAGGTGAGTCAGCAGCGCCAGCCCTTCTAGACACACCACGTGGAGCGTGAGTCTCAATTTCAGAGACTATTTTCTGCAGACTTTTTCATCAATCTTGGATGGAGCCAAAGATTCACTACTTTTTGGCTTTGGGATATGATGGAATAAAGCAAAATGACTATTCAAAATGTCTGCGCTTCTTTCAATTGTGAAGTAGCAGTTAGTCAATGCAACTTCCGACGCTTATTATGGGTCATCCGGAAACAGTCGCGCTATGTTTTTGAACATAGGGGTCAGGCTGTGAACACCCGAACCCCCCTTACCCCGCAATGAGCGGGAGCCTTTGAGGCATTGGGGTAATGTTATTTTTCATACCCCAAAATTTTTCTAAGTATGGGAGGTTATTGGGGCATAAAAACTTTTCTAAGTATCCAAACGACGTGATTCTTTTTTGAAAATTTTTTTACTTTGATTCTCCAACTATTTAGCAAGTAATTTAATTTATTAACTACTTATTAACTAATATTAATCATCAAATCAAACCACTTTCAAGTCATGAACACCTTAAGGCTTCAAAAAATTTCTATGTGTCCGAACTCGATTCTTCTTCGTTGTCACTCATTTTTCATTCATTCCTCAACTATTTAACAACTAATTAAAATCTTTAATTACTTGTTAACTAGTTTCTACACATTAAATCATCTCTTTGATTCTTCAAATTAGGTAACAACAAGCAATCTCTTCTACTTTTGTTACTTAGTTTTTTTGAGTCTGATATTTCTTGTGCCTCTTTCTTCTAGTTTTCTTCTTGTTCCAAAGCTTTGTTTGAGTCGTCCTTCTTTCAAGGGTCATAAGACTCCACTCCACCACAAAGGATAGGTGACCTTGAATTGATTAAGCGGAGCTAGTTCACTATCAATTTTGAGACGATGCCATAGAAGGTGCGTTGAGAGTTACATACGAGTGATGTGAGGCTTTTGCTACTAATCTTGTTTGTTGAGTATTGTAGGTTGATTGTCTAATACAAGTCCAATAGGGGAAGGTTCGGAGAACATCATGGAAACTCTTGCTTACATCTCCTAACAAATAGCGAAAATGAATGGAAGGATGGGAGGTATGGAGGAAAGGTTGGTACAACTAGAGAGTGAGAATCAAAGGAGAACAATTCAACGAAAATGAGGAGATAAGGAGAGCATTGATGCATTCCACTATCATTACCTTGGGACAAGTCCATAATCTATGTTTTCCTCCACAAAGCCAAACCCGAAGCTACCAAAACCCCACTTTCCAAATGAACAACAATCCAAACCATCTAAGACAAGTTACACCACACCCAAACCCATAACCCTATCACCCTCCACAAGAGAATCTTCCTTTTGTGGTGAACCAAGTCCATTACCAAACTCCATTCTGAAATGCATCAAATGCATATTCTAGTGCATATCATCATCACCTCCACCAAATGCACCAAAAATTCCCTAGCAAGATTGCTAATACCAAAATCCTCTCTATGATGAAATGTATGGAGATCTCAATAATGATGAGTTTTGGGGCATGGGGGTAGGGATACCTATGGAGTACAAAGGGAAGGAGTCTGACCTCGAGACTTGGGGTAGGATCATTGTCATGACCCAAACTTAGGGCCTAGATGTGACATGGCGAATGGGAGCCCGAAGGCACCCAAACAAGCCTCTTAGCATATCAATCACATATCTTTGGTCGCGGAAGCAAAGTAAACAATAGCAAGCAATATATAAAATGGGAAGTGGGGATAAGGAAAGTCTTTGAATATAAACCAAGCAATAGAGTCAAGCTTATAATGCAATAACATCATAATATCCAACATATATCTCTAAACTTGGATTAGAGCAGGGCCCAAGACATTTTCCGGGCTCACCCTCAGAATGTCAAATGTTTAACACAAAGAAGTCTCAAAATAGCAAGAGAAAGTAGATAGTGTCCCCAAACTTGAGGACTGACCAAGCTTATCTTCGATTAATCTCACTAGCCACGTGGAGGATAATCAAGAGGAGCTTCGGTCTCTACATAGTGATATCATGTAGGCATAAAGTATGCGTTACTACTTTTGAATGTACTAAGTATGTAGAATGCAATGCAACAAGATATAAGCCAATATAGTCAAGATGCATAATCATAGTGGATAGATAGCATAATTTCAATATGGCATGCATGATCAATGTTTGAAGTAAAACATGCTTATAAATCATTCAACTTGCATAGAACGTAATACATATGTAGAAAAAGACCTCAACCGACAAAGAATAAGACCAAGGGAGCTACAACTTGAAATCCCGATGATTATCCCTCATTAGTAAAGAGGTGGTCTACTTGCCAAGGTAAACCATACTTAACCTTACGGGAACATAACCTATTTCGTATAAAGTAACCATCCTTATGGGAGCATGACCCATTTTGGAAAGGATTTCATGAAGAAGTACACTAAATGGATTCACTAGTAAAGCAAAGGTAAAGTATACACCTCTGTTAAAGAAATATGAACCCATGAAGATGGTCCATGCCACATCCAATCCATCGGCGCTAAGCCTAATCCACGAAATAATTGAAATAATCACACTTTAGCTATTCGTAAGAAACATAGAAACATGAAATGAATAGCTCTAAAATATCTTTGACCTCTAATGGCGAGCCTAACTTTAACACATAAGAGTAGATCATCATCAAACATTACCCTTGCATCATCATCAAAAGCCCACAAGAGATAAAATCTTTGAAAAAGGGCTTAATTTGACATTTACAATATCATAGACATGTTCATGAATTCAATACATTTTGAAAGCCCAAAATCATCATGAAGCCACTTGACTCATAAATTATGAAATAGATCATCAATAACTTTAGAATCCTTGTCAAAACATTTTATCAAACACTTGATGGGTGTATAGTGCTTGTTCAAAATCATGCAATACAAGAGTGTAGTAATATGAGAAAACTCAATGAAAATTAACCCACCAACATATTGTAAGACCCTTATATAGGATACCTTGAAATCCATCATCAACTCTCATAATAGATTATAGTTTCATAACTCAAGACATACTTAGACTCAAAAGACAAAATCCATTCATAGTACAAGCGATATAGATAATCATGTTAATAAATCAACATTTCATAAAATCCAAACACAATTTGTACTCATAATCCATAATAGAAGATACCCATAGATAATACAACTTGAAAACATGCAATTTTCATAAAAATGGAGATTGGGCTCCATGAGTGAAAGGACCCAATGGAGGAAACCCACATACCTTAAAATCTTGGGTTTTCTTGATATAAATTAAGCTTGAGACACCTTAATTTGAATGGGAATTTTGATAAAATAGTTGAGGGGTTTTAGAGAGGATTTTTGAGTGATATGGAGTTGAAATATTGCCAAGTATGGGATATTTCACGTGTAAAAAGGCATGGGGCCACTACCCCAATGCCTTAGGTCGAAACAGAAAATTGAGGAAGTGATAACACTACTCCGCGATGGGTCCGAGTTGTGGAGCCATCGCAGACCCACACTGTTATGCGAAAAGTTGGCAAAAATCATTTTTTGCAACGAGTCTTCTAAAATCTGTGTTATACCCATTTCTCACTCAATTTTGCCTCCTGATCAAGAATATGAAGTCAAATTTTTGATATCATATATGGATTTCAAGATTTATAAAAATTATGATTATGGACATTTTCGAAGAACACTTTCGAGGTGTTTCAATCATGGCATGGGAGGCTGAGATTTTGGTTATAGAGGAGATAGAATGGGGAATAGAGGATATAGGATGGGAAATAGAGAAAATAGGTTTGGGGAGAGGAATGATCAAGATAGGGGCTTGAACAATATCAAGGTTACACTTCCAAGGTTCAAAGAAAGTAGTGACCCCGATGAGTTCTTGGAGTGGAAGATTCAAAGTGAGCGGATCTTTCTCACAAGTAATATCTCAGAAACATTGAGGGCGAAGTATTCTCTCACACAATTTGAAAGGTATGCATCCACTTGGTGGGAGTCCAAGAGGAGGGAAAGGGAGACAATCACATCTGCAAGTTACCTACTTGGCGAGAGTTGATTGCCCTTTTGGAGTTGAATTACTTGACTAAAAACTACTACCAAGAGGTACTCAAGAAGGTATTTATGTTGAGGCAAGGTAACCAAAGTATTGAAGAGTATTATGATGAGTTTGAGAACTTGAGAATGAAGTCTAAAATAGAAGAGAACATGCAATGTACGGTGATCCGATCTGTGGCCAACTTGAGGTATGATATCTTGAAAGCATTGAAGCTTAAGCACTATGAAACTCTTGAAGCGGCTTTCCATGATGCCTCAAAGGTAGAAGTGGATTTAAAAGAAGAAAAGTCATACAAGGTTTTCAACTTCAACATGGGACAAAGGTCGAGATAATTGGAAAACAACATTTTATAGGGAGCAACTGAAGGGTAGTAGTCAAGCTACTCAAGTCAAGCTTGATCACAAATCTAAGGAACCACAAGGACGTAAGTATGCTAAACCTACCTTTCTTCGTCCGTCTACAATTCAATACTTTAGATGTCAAGGGAGGGGACATGTTGCTAGTGAGTGTCCTAATAGGAGGATGATTTTTGCTCTTTGGGATGGGTATAAGACCGAATGATGAAGAGGGTGATGAAAAAAATGAGAGTGACGGAGATAGAGTATAGGTAGATTCTTCGGAAAATGAAGCAGAAAGGTTGGATGAGGGGTCAATTTTGCTTGTTTCATGGGAAAAGGAAAATCTTACTTGATGAAGACTTAAAGGTGAATTCCAATCTTTCATGTGTTGTGAGAAGATTCATGGGAGCCTTTGCCAAAGAAGAGCTTGATCAAAGGGAGAATCTATTTCATGCTATGTGCAAAATTCAAGCTAAAGCGTCTTCTTTAATCATTGATAGTTGAACTTTAATGTGGTAAGTTGTTCTTTGGTGGAGCATATTGGAACTCCAACAACAAAACATCCCAACCCTTACAAGCTACAATGGCTCAATGAGAGTGGAGAAATAAGGGTCCTCAAACAAGCAAGCATCCGGTTTAGTGTGGGTAAGTACAATCATGAATTCACTTGTGATGTTGTATCCATGCTGGCATCAATATTTTATTGGGTAGACCATGGAAATTTATAGGGATGTTGTGCACCAAGGAAGATCCAACAAATACACCTTTGTGATTGAAGGTAGAAAGAACGTTATTGCACCTCTCACTCCATACCAAGTGAGTGACTATTATCGGGCTATGAAGGAGCTTCGCGATAAAATAAATATTGTGGAGGCAAAGGGGGATGATGGAATTTTCGACTGCCTTGACAACACCCATCTTTTATTACATGCTAACCAATATACTAGCACTTTGGCTAGTATTATTCCTTCTCTTTTGCAGGACTATGACAAGCAAGGCAAGCATGATATGGAGCGAATTTGTGGGTAATGTATCGTTTGTAAGCATGCCAAATCCATGACTCGGGCCTAAGGATGGATATCTCTATGGATTTTGTGTTGGGCCTTCCTAGGACTAAAAGTGGACATGATAGCATATTTGTGGTAGTGGATAGATTTTCTAAAATGGCTTAATTATTTATTCCATGCCAAAAATGTGATGTGCATCCCATGTAGCATCTTATTTGTCATCGATGTTCTTCAATTGCACAGAGTCCCTCAAACTATTGTTAGTGATAGGGATTCCAAATTTCTTAGTCACTTTTGGAAGAGTCTATTGAGTATACTTGGTACCAAACTTATGTTCTCTACTTCTTGCAACCCTCAAAAGGATGGCCAAATTGAAATAGTTAATAGGACTATTGGAAGTGTGCTTCGCTGCATGATTAGAGGGACCCCCAACTACTTGAGAGGACTGTTTACCCTTGATTGAATTTGCATATATATCGGGCTTTCCACTTCTCTATTGGAATTTCACCATTTGAGGCATGTTATGGCTTTAAAACTTTGTTTCTACTAACCATGACTCCATTATCTAGTAATGTTGTTTTGATCCTAGATGCCAAGCAAAAGACAAAGGAGATGATGAGTATTCAATGCCAAGGTTAAAGAAGCCATTGAAAAGAACAATTCTAAGGTGACTATTCGAAAGAATTGGGGAAGAAAGGAAGTGATCTTCAACCAAATGATTGGGTAAGGGTAGAGAGGCTTCCACATGTTTGAAAAGGAAAGCTAAGCCCAAGAGGAGATGGACGTTTCAAAGTACTCAAGAGAATCAATGACAATGCCTACATGATTGACTTGCCAAGTGAGTATAATGTTCTTAATGTTTTCAATGTTAGAGATTTATCTCCTTATGTTGTAGGTGAATCTTTAGATTCGAGGACGAATTCTTTTCAAGAAGGGAAGGATAATAACATGCAAAGCATAGATGACCCCAACATGAGTGGCATGTACCCCTTAAGACCATCCGCAGCGAGTCAATCAAAAGATCTCCAAGACCTACAAGCAATGTTGATGAAAAAGGAAGCATTAAAGGAGCTTGAGGGTCACCAATGAAAGGCTTACAATATGTGAAAGGTCTATCAAGGTGATGAGAAGGAAGGAAAGAGGCCATGTCTGCAAATGCCTATTACTTGAATTCAAGGATTTGAAAAGAAGGCAACAAACATACTCATTAAGAGTAAAATTGTAAAGAAAGTGTCTTCTTTTATTTACTTAGTATAAATAGTCTTATTTTAGCATTTGGAAGAAAGAGAGACTATGTTGAAGATTAAACTCAAATTGTAGTATCTTCTTATTGAGTAATTAGTGAGTAATTAGGGTGAACTCTTAGAATTGTTAGTTGACTTGTTTGCTTG
>JAPFFP010003079.1:0-17917 GCA_026153255.1 Solanum medicagineum
TCAGATTACAATTATTTATTCTCAAATAATTCAAGTGAGAAAATAGCAAAGATAATGACAAATTATGTCACGCCCTGAGAGGGTACCCTAGGTGTAACTGACACTCGAAGACTATTGCTAGCCCCCAAGTGAACCACCTAGTCTCATCGCTTTCGTTCAATCACTTCTTTAGCGGAAGACAATGAAGAAATAACTAACTATTAGTGGGCTATAACGATAAACTTAGTCTATTATAAATGAAATACAAAAAGAAAGAACAATCTCAGTGTAAAGAAGGAAAAAAGGGGGAAAGAACCCCAAACATAACATCATACGTCTATGTCTATAAAGCCTCTATAACTACTGTCTAAGGAATTACCATGACAGGTCATGACCACCGCAATCAAAGAAAATAACTCAAAATAATTGAAAGGATAAACATGTCCTCCGAAAGCAAGGGAGGACTCACCAAGTCTCTGTCTGGATCTGCGAATCTCAACGATTTGCCTGCTGAAATCCTCTATCTATAGAATCTGCATCATAAAACGATACAGCGCCAAAGGGGCATTAGTATGTGGAATGTACTGTGTGTAAAACAAGCTAAAGTAAACAGTAAGGGCTATACAATATACAATGACATCAGCTCATTGATCACTCAACATCATCTCAGAATGGGGAACATGACTCTATCACATCACTACCCATCAAGACACCACACAATCACATCAACCTCAGAGTACTATCAACATGAAACCTATCTGGGAGTTTCTATAACCAACAATCACCACCTATGAGCCAGTGATGATACAACAAAGAGATGTCATTGCCACATCTGCTCAGTACCTTGTCGGGGTAAAGGACGAGTCTGTCGGGGATCCCAAAGAAGTCTGTCAAGTCCTCTGCATGACAAAGGAAACATCCGCTTTCATAGTCCAATTTTCTCTTATGCTGGCTACGTAGTTAATGAGTATGAGCGGACTCACTCTTACCCATTTCGGTGCTAATACTCCTCCCAAGACTTGATATGCTCATAATTCTATCAGCATCAGGCTGGTTACACAACCAAACCCTCCCCACCTCAGGCAGGGAACTCACCTCATCTGACATTCTATCAACTCAAGAAATAGGGTCTTCCTCTTAAAACTAAGGTTCAACCTCATTTAAGTTCTAAGAACACTAATTCAATAAATTTCAGTCATCAATACCCTCATCTCATGACTCAAACTCCAGCAATCAACACATTCAGACAATCAAGGCTCTAGACAATTACCCCTATGTTCATTCTTGAAGTACTTAACATGGGAATCATGCAAATTAGGTATACAATCATACAATGATACATGTAAACAGTAAATACAATTATGATGATCATTAATTTAAGATAATGTGTAGAAATTAAAGATAGATTTCAAGATAATTTTCAAGAATTGCAATTCAGACTTCTTATCTATCAATTATCATCCTACTACATGTATTGAGGCACATGAAAGAATAATTCCATGTTCTGAGTTAGCCTTTACATACCTGAGATGAAGAATTTCTAGCCTTTCTTCAAGAACTTGGCCATAAATTTTGAAACGCTCAACTTTCTCTCCTTCTTCTCTCTCAGAATGTACGCTTAAACTTAAGAAAATATGGATTCTTGAAACCCTTTGCATGAATTAAAGGGGTTAAAATATGTTTTGGGATATAAAAATGGGTTGGGAACACCCAAAATACCCTTACCGTAATTAAAAAAAACCATCTGAAGCGCGTCACGGACCAGTACATTTTTGTGAATTTCTGAGATAATCCAATTCCTGTAGAAAATTAAAAAAAGGTTAAGTGTGTCTCCGGTCGCGCTAGGGGCGCGGATCAACTCTGTTTTGGAAAGAATTAGCGAAAATTATTTTTCGCTCCGGTTGCTCTTAATCGGGTCGGGACTATTTTCCCGCTCGATTTTTCACGCTGATCGCAAATTCTGTCTCAGATTTCCAATCGGAGCTTTGGAAGATGCGTTGTGCGCATGATTACATTTTAGGGGCATTTCGATAATTTCACAGTGTGTTACATCATCTCCCCCTTTGGATCATTCGTCCTCGAATGATGAGTAAAGGTCGAATAGAAGCACGAGTAACCTCAAAACTCATCTCATTCTCCACTCAGGAACTCTCGAACTTTCAACTATCCCTCACCTTCTACAATTCTATCTTAGACTCAGGAAAGGAATTAGCACATCAACTCAAGAAAGAAATTTCAATAACTTTAACAGCGGGGTCATTACCTTCAATTTCATCGCCATTTGGCGAATAGGTGCGGTATTTGAGTTTCATCGCTTCCCCAGCTTCCCACGTAGCTTCCTCAACAAATTGATTCCTTCATAGGACTTTGACGGAGGCTATCTCTTTGTTCTTCAACTTACGAACTTGTCAATCAAGGTTTGGACTGGAATTTCTTTTTAAGATAAACTATCTTTCACCCCCTTGCTCTCAAAAGGAATTGTTAAGGAAGGATCCCCTAAACACTTCTTTAACATTGACACATGGAACATCGGTTGAATTCCATCTAGCTCGGAAGGCAAGTCTAGCTCATACGCGACCTTCCCAATCCTCCTCACAATATGATATGGTTCGATATAACGTGGACTCAACTTTCCCTTCTTACAAACCTCATGACACCCTTCATGGGCGACACCTTCGAGTACACCCAATAATCCACCTCAAACTCCAAGTCTCTTCTCTTCACGTCCGTGTAAGACTTTTGACGACTTTGTGCTGTCTTCAACCTCTCTTTGATAACTTTCACCTTCTCCATAGACTGGTGGACAAGATCAGGTCCGATCAATTCTACTTCACCAGCCTCGAACTAGCCAATCGGGGATCTACATCTCCTCCCGTATAGTGCCTCATAAGGGGCCATCTGGATGTTGGCATGGTAGCTATTGTTGTACGCAAACTCAATCAATAGTAGGTGGTCATCCCAATTACCCTTTAAGTCTATGACGCAAGCTCTCAACATATCCTCTAAGGTCTGGATAGTATGCTCTGCCTGTCCATCTGCCTGAGGGTGAAAATTTGTGCTCAGATGTACTTTCGTGCCCAATCCCTTCTGAAAAGATCTCCAAAATTGAGAGGTAAATTGAGTTCCTCTGTCCAAGATGATGGATAAGGGAACACCATGCAACCTCACAATCTTGCGAATATATAGTCGGGCATACTCCTCAGCCGTATAAGTTGTCTTGACTGCCAAGAAGTGGGCTGATTTCGTCATCCTATCAACGATCACCCATATCTAATCATGCTGCTTTCGGGATCATGGTAAACCAGTGATGAAATCCATGTTGATCATCTCCAACTTCCACTCAGGAATTTCAAAGTTCTGGGCCAGTCTACATGGTCTCTGATGTTCAACCTTAACTTGTTGACAATTGGGACATTTAGAGACAAATTCAGCAGTGTCCCTCTTCATTCCATTCCACCAATAAACTTCCCTCAAGTCGTGGTACATCTTGGTAGAACCAGGATGGATGGAATATTTGGAGCTACGAGCTTCATCCATGGTCCTGTCTCGAACGCCTTCAACAACGGGCTCACACAGTCTACCCTGTTATCTCAACGCCCCATCTCCCCCTTTAGAGAAAACCATCACCTTCTACTTATGGACCACTTCTTTCAATTGGAACAGGATAGGATCTTGGTCTTGCTTTGCCTTCACTTTTGACACTAAGGATGAAGCAGACCCACCTGAACATTGACCCCTCCTTCATTGTTCTACTCAAGTTGCACTCCCAATTGAGCCAATCTATGAACTTCCTTAGATAGTTCCCTCTTTCCTTCCTCCACATGGACAGTACTACCCATAGAGATCCTACTAAGAGCATCAACAATAATGTTAGCCTTACCTGGGCGGTAAAGAATTCTCATATCATAATCCTTGAGAAACTCCAACTATCTCCCCTGCTACATGTTGAGCTCTTTCTGATTGAACACGTATTGCAAGCTCTTTTGGTCAGTGAACACGTCCACATGCACTCCATATAAATAATGACGCCAGATCTTAAGTGCGAACACCACTACTTCCAACTCAAGATCTTAAGTCGGATAGTTCTTCTCATGGATCTTAAGTTGTCTGAAAACATAAGCTATCACCTTCCCTCTCTGCATCAACACGCAACCCAATCCAACTCTTGAGGCATCACAGTATATTACGAAGTCTCCTGTCCTATCGGGCAAAGTCAAAACTGGTGCTGTAGTCAATCTGGTCTTCAACTCTTGGAAACTCCTTTGACATTCCTTATACCATTGGAACTTGCCTTTCTTTTGAGTTAGCTTAGTAAATGGGGCTGATAAAGAAGAAAAACCCTCAATAAATCTGCGGTAGAACCCTGTTAAACCCACTTATTTCTGTTAGAAAAGTTGTTCTAGGCCAGTTCTTAACCGCTTCAATCTTCTAAGTATCCACCCAAATACCATCTGCCGAAATAACATGTCCTAAGAAAGCCACGGACTTGAGTAAAACTCACACTTTGAGAATTTTGCATACAACTCATGGTCTTTGAGAAATTGTAAATCCACTCTAAGGTGATTAGCATGATCCTTTACGTCTTAGAATATACTAGAACATCATCAATAAACATGATCACGAACATATCAAGATATGGTTTGAAGACCCTGTTCATTAAATCCATGAAGGCTGCAGGTGCATTTGTCAACCCGAAGGACATGACCAAGAACTCGAAGTGGCCGTACCGTGTCCTAAAGGCTATCTTTGGGATATAACTTTCCCTCACCTTCAACTGATGGTAACCCGATCTAAGGTCTATCTTGGAGAAATAGGAAGCACCCTAAAGTTGGTCAAAGAGATCATTTATCTTGGGGAGAGGATACTTATTCTTTATGGTGACCTTGTTCAGCTGTCGGTAGTCTATAAACATTCTAAGAGACCCATCTTTATTACACACGAATAGGATAGTAGCACCCCAAAGTGAGACACTAGGCCTTATGAAACCTTTCTCTAGCAAGTCTTTCAACTGTTCTTTCAATTCTTTCAACTCTGCGGGGGTCATTCTATAAGGTGAAATTGAAATGGGATTGGCCTCGGGAAGAACATCAATCCCAAAGTCAATCTCCCTATTAAGAGGGACTCTAGGTAGGTCATCAGGGAACACCTCAGGAAACACATTCATAATTGGGACTGACTTAAGAATAGCAGATTCAATATCATCAGACTTAACTCGCATGAAGTGGTAAATACAACCTTTGGAAATCAATTTTCTGGCTCTAAGATAAGAAATAAATTTTCCCTTAGGTGCAACAACACTCCCCTTCCACTCTGGAACAGGTTCATTAAGGAATTGGAACCTAACAATCCGAGTTCGACAGTCAACAAAAGCATAACAGGCATGAAGCCAATCCATGCCAAGTATCACATCAAAATCAACCATCTCCAATTCTACCTAGCCAACTAAGGTGTCTCTATGATAGATGGATACAACACAATCTTTGTAAACTTTTTTAGCTAAGATAGACTGACCAGTAAGAGAAGAAACAACAAAAGGTTCAAGCAAACACTCTGGAATGATCCCAAACTTACTAGCCACATAAGGGGTCACAAAAGACAACGTGGCACCCAGGTCAAGCAGTGCATAACAATCAAAGGTAAAGACTCGAAGCATACCCGTGATAACATCTGGTGAAGTCTTCCTGTGGATTACCTATAGCATAAAGGCAGTTCGTCCCGCCTCCCGTACCTATAGTAGCACCCCTCTGTTGATTTCCCATTGGGGGTGCTACAGAGGATTGTGGTCTGCTATTTCCCTCACCTCGTCCCCTCTTTGGGCACTTATAACTGAAGTGACCTGCTTGTCCACATGAATAGAAAATATCTCTTCCCACCCGGCACTCACCTAGATGAAGCTTAGCGCACTTGCCACACGGTGGCTTTCCCCTTGTGCCTTGGCCTTGTGTCATACTGGCCTGAGATGGAGCACCCAGAGCCCTGAAATTTTTATAACCATGAGATTTTTGATCATACCGATTTGGATGAACTGGCTCAGTCACTACATATTGTGCAGGATGAGATGATCTCCTCTAAAAGCAGGACTTGTCACCCTTATTCTGTCTCTGCGGGCTAGGCTTGTGTCCCGCTGAATTTGCTTTTCTATTTATCTGCTCCTCTCTATCTCTCTTCTTGTCCTCCTTTGTCTATTAGGCATATATCATAATTCTAGAGATGTCCATGCCAGGAACCAACAAAGTTGCCTTACATTCTTTCTGGACATGTCTACCTAGACAAGACACAAACTTCCTCATCCTCGCCCTCATGTCTTGCACCATATCTGGAGCATACCTTGATAGCTTAATAAACTTAAGGCTATACTCCTTCACCATCATCCCTCCCTGCTTCAGATTCACGAACTCATCTACCTTCGCTTCCTTCAACTCTTGAGGAAAGAAGTGGTCAAGGAAGGCTGTCTCAGACACTTCCCATGCCGCAGGCTCCGCAATCTCACCTCTACTCTCCTCCCACTGATTGTACCACCCATTAGCAACATCCTTCAGTTGGTGGGAGGCCATCTTAACTCCCTCAATCTCATCAGCATGCATAGCTTTTAGAACCTTATACATCTCATCAATAAAGTTATGCGATTCCTCTTCCACCTTCGACACCATATATACTGGCAGGTTCATCCTCAAGAAGTCTCTAAGTCTAGTTGTAGCTGAGGGCTCTTGTGAACTAGAACTAGGAGCTCGAGACCCCTGATTGTTAACCTGGGAGCCCACCAATTGAGTTAGCATGGTGATGGCCCCCTAAATTCTACCTTGGTAGTGGGAGCTAGCTGGGACTGAGCAGGGGGCACCTGTGGGACCTCAGCAGTCCTAGCAGGCTGTCCTCGTCTCCTTGTCTCTGGCTGGATCGAGACCACAGGTTAGGCGTTCTCAACAGTCGAGGCTGCGACATCTCTCTAAGCGACTGTTCTTTTTTGTGGCATTTTCTATAAAATTATAACGCACGAGTTAAAACGAGATTTCCATAAAGTTAAACTCTATCGTACGAATCCAGATCATGGAAGAAGGGTAACACTTCCTAATGTACTATAGCCTCTTGCTTATGAAGTGTGGTGCACAACACACCCATAAAAAAGACTCTACTAGAAACAACTTCATAGACTCCCTAGGACACTCGAACTATGGGCTCTGATACCAAGTTTATCACGCCCCAAGAGGGTACCCTAGGCATAACTGGCACTTGAAGACTATTGCTAGCCCCCAAGTGAACCACCTAGTCTCATTGCTTTCGTTCCATTACTTCTTTAGTGGAAGACAATGGAGAAATAACTATCAGTGGGCTACAACTATCAACTCAGTCTATCATAAATGAAATACAAAAAGAAAGAACAATCTCAGTGTAAAGAAGGAAAAAAGGGGGAAAGAACCCCAAATATCAAACATCATACGTCTATGTCTATGAAGCCTCTAAAACTACTGTCTAAGGAGGTACTATGATAGGCCATGGCCACCACAATAAAAGAAAATAACTCAAAAAAATTGAAAGGATAAACATATCCTCCGAAAGCAAGGAAGGACTCACCAAGTCTCTGTCTGGGGTTTTGTGAACCTCAACAATTTACCTGCTGAAGTCCTCTGTCTACATAATCTGCATCATAAAACGATGCAACACCAAAGGGGCATTAGTACGTGGAATATACTGTATATAAAACAGGCTAAAGTAAACAGTAAAGGCTATATAGTATACAATGGCATCAACTCATTGATCACTCAACATCAACCCAGAATGGGGAACATGTCTCTATCACACCACTATCCATCAAGACACCACACAATCACATCAATCTCAGAGTACTATCAACATAAATCTATCTGGCAGTTTCTATAACCGACAATCACCATCTATGAGCTAGTGATGATACAACAAAAAGATGTCGTTGCCACATCCACCAAGTACCTTTTCGGGGTAAAGGACGAGTCTGTCGGGGATCCCAAAGAAGTCTGTCAAGTTTTCTGCGGGACAAAGGAAACATCCGCTTTCACGGTCCAATCCTCTCCTACACTGGCCACGTAGTTAATGAGTACGAGGGGGACTCACTCTTACCCATTTCGGTAGTAATACTCCTCCCAGGACTCGATATGCTCATAAGTCTATCAACATCAGGCTGGTTATACAACCGACCCCCCTTCCCCCACCCTCAGGCGGGGACCTTATCTCATCTGACATTCTATCAACTCAATGAATAGGTTCTTCATTTCAAAACTAAGGTTCAACCTCATTTATGCTCTAAGAATACTAATTCCATCAATTTCAGTCATCAATACCCTCCTCTTAGGACTCATACTCCAACAATCAACACATTCAGACAATGAAGGCTCTAGACAATTACCCATATGTTCATTCTTGAAGTATTTAATACGGGAATCATGCAAATTAGGTATACAATCATACAATGATACATATAAACAGTAAATACAAGTATGATGATCATCAATTTAAGACAATGTGTATAAATTAAAGATAGATTTTAAGATAATTTTCAAGAATTACAATTCAAGACTTCTCATTTATCAATTATCATCCTACTATATGTATTGGGGCACATGGAAAAATAATTCCATGTTCTAGGTAGCCTTTACATACCTGAGATGAAGAATAACCTTTCTTCAAGAACTTGGCCCCTGATTTTGAGACACTTAACTTTCTCTCCTTCTCCTGTCTCAGAAAGTACGTTTAAACTTAAGAAAATATGGGTTCTTGAAACCATTCGTGTGAATTAAAGGGGTTAAAGCATGTTTAGGAACTCAAAAATGGGTTAGAAATACCCAAATACCCTTCCCAAAATTAAAAGAAAAATTCTCTTAAAATTTGTACTGGTCCACGACACGCCAGGGGCGCGGACTAGTACATTTTCATGAATTTTTGAAATAATCCAATTCCCGTCGAAAATAAAAAAAAGGTTAAGTGTGTCTCCGCGTCCCCTCTGTGTCTCACCAGGGGCGCGAATCGACACTATTTTTGAAAGAATTAGCAAAAAAAATTTTTGCTCCGGTTGCTATTAAATCGGGTCTGGATCATTTTTTCACTTGATTTTCTGCGCTGATCGCAAATCTGGTCTCGGATTTCCAATTAGAGCTTTGGAAGACGCATTGTACGCACAATTACATTTTAGGGGCGTTTCGATAATTTCATGGGGTGTTACAAATTATTATTTTCCTAACTAGTTAGAAGTCATAAAAAAATAATCTACTTTGATCTAATTATATGAAATAGAAAATCTCATAATAGTTCAAGGTTATAATTGGAAAAAACTTTTTATAGAATTGTAAACCAAACACAAAATTAAATGAAAAAAATAAACCAAACATGGGATAAAAAATAATCCTAGCATTGCTAATCCTTGCATAACTAATTCCTACATTATTAATTCCTGCATAACTAATCCCTGCATTATTCATTTTTGTACCAAATGACTCCTTATTGTTTAGAAAAAGATTTATCTCTCTCTCTCTCTCTCTCGATCTCTCTCGATCGATCGATCTCTCGATCTCTCTCGATCGATCGATTGATCGATCGAATTTTCTCCCTTTTTTTATTTCTAGTATTATGGAAAAAGGTTTTTTTTTTTCTTTTCTCTCTTCTTTAATTCCGTTTTAATTCTCTCAAACAAAATCTTTTTTTACTTCTCTTTCTTCATTTTTATATAATTATTTTAGTTATAAAAAAGAGAAAGATAATATTGGTGCCTACTTTTAACCATAAGTAATAACTTTACACTAATATATAATTAAATTGCATACCTATATAAATATTATACTTAAAATATTATTTTATAATTTTAATTTTAAAGTTGACTATATAAGCAATGTCTATTGTGGGTTAAATTTGGTGTACAATTATTTTTAGACACAATGAATAACTTGCACTAAAAAACAATGAAATTTCATGATCTCATCAATTATATACCAATCATTATCATCAAAGTAATAAAGTTAACTAGACCAATATATATATATGAAAAAAATCACCAATCTTGAACAATTTCATTCGTAAAAAATTTTAAATTACAAAGTATTATATCTATGGTGTTGTTTTACAAAGCAACACTAACATATCAAACAATCATACTAAAATACACATACAAAATATAATTTTACATCATAAAAAACATATTAAAATTGATTTTTTTTCACAATCTTGATTACGTGGTCGTAATTAGTGTTTGTATCATCAATGGTTCCTTCAATATTGAGATCTATATCCTGTAATACATTTCAATGAAAAATTTAAAACATACTCAATAAAAGTTTTAGCAATCAAATTAGAAATAGATGGTCAAGATTTTTTATATTACCAAAAAAAAACTCATGCATAAAATGGTGCACATTATGATTAATGATGTCTAGTTCAACATAATCAATAACATATAACATATGGCAGGATATACACCATAATCTTACCAACAAATACCAAATATGTTGTAGAGTCAACAAAATTACCATAATCAAACCCCCCCCCCTTTTGCTCCCACCTGTAACGACCCAAGCCTAAAGCCTAGGCATCACACAACGAATGAGACACTCGTGGGCACCTCATCCAAACCATCTTCCCATATCAAGCAATCATAGGCCAAAGACTCACACATTTGCGAAAATAAATGGGATGGGGTCAATGGGATATCATTTGAAATAAAGACAAAAATCTTAAAAATACATAGCATCCATAAACATACCAACTAGACCATGGATAAACGAGAACCGGCAAACAGATGATTTTCCTCAAATAGAAAATGTTTCAAATTTGAACAGCATATAAAGTAAAAGCCTCCAAAAATCAACATATACATCATACCCAAAATACATAGCAAGAAAAAAAATAGTGGAGTCTCAAACTAAGGGCTCACCATAATTAAACTAGTCTTGGAACGTCGGAAGAACTAGCCATGAGCTGAGGGAGGAGCGCCTATCCCTACAGGTGAAACGTGTAGGCAAAATATGCATTAGTACTTTTAGAATGTACTAAGTATGTGAAATGCAATGTAAGTATGAAATTGTAATGCCATCATTCATAAGTTAAAAGACTTTTATGTGTGGAACGATAAAGATAACATTAAAATGAGCTTAAGCATGCACAAGGAATATCAATCAATATTAGTAAAAGAAATGCATGAATGTAATACATATGAAGGAACGAATACATGGATCATAGACATTATGGGAATGGCCCATAACTGACATATAAGACCATGTGAGCTACTACATGGAATCCAACATAATCCTCTACGTTGGCATGTGGAGGCCACTTGTCGGGTGGAACTCTGTCACTTAGCATGCATCATCATATATCCTAATTGGCCTACGTGGATCCACTAGCGTAGCATACAAGGAATCCTATGGTGCCACATAGTTAATAGCGCAAAGGGTTGCTTCTAGGGCTCCCTTATGGAACCCCACCTCAATGCCTCATTTAGCTGTAAACCATCCCACATAATTCTTTTGAACATAAACCTTGTCAAATTATGATACTTAGAATCATCAATAACAGTCTCAAGAATAGCTCAAACTTAAGGAACCACCAACTGAGAATTTTCCTTCCATCTTGGGTACCATCATAAACATCATTTAGGGCAATTTGAACATACTTATATCTTTAATAAAATATCAACTTAAATCTTTCTTTCATGCCCTACTTAACATCATGTAACATGCAAGGATTGACTTCAAACTTAGTGGGCCAAATCATTAATTAGGAAAACTCATAAATCATAATCATAGAGTAACATGCTTAAATAAAACAGTCATTAATATCCCACTTCATTCAAAACCCCAAACGTTGGAGTCATCATTCTCAACTTAAAACATATCATGAAAATACTTAGTAAAACATCATATGGTAACATTGAAGACGTATTGTCACATAAAACATCATGAAATCATCTTTAGCATGCATGGTTAATATTTAAGGAATAAAAACCTTCAATGTAGGACTTTGTAGGTGAAAAGAGACCCACAAATCAACTCACATACCTTGGTAAGCCTATGAAGAAGGAATTTGCTGTAATGGGAGAGACGCCTTGAAACCCGAGCCTCCTTGCGTTGTTCTTGGAGAGGATAAATGCCTTAGAAAATTTGAGAAAGTAGAAGAATGAAAAAGGAACAAGAATGTGGGGCTTCATGGTCTAATTAATGGCCTAAAGAGTCCTAAAAACGACGTAGTTTAGGTTTAGGATTAACAAAAAGGACAAAATTATCCTTCATTAAAACAACTGGATTCAATCCACGAGACCCCGATTACGAGCCATGGATCGAACCACGAGCCATAGTTCTCATCGTCTTTTTCTCCTTTTCCAATCTTCAGAAACTAGTTACTAACCACCAACCATGAAACCCCTACCCATTGGCCGCACTTCAATCCACGTGGATGGCCTCGTGGAGTCCGTCCATACTTAGAAAAATTTCTACTTTTCTTGACTCTATCTACAAAGGCTAATTTCGAGTCATGCATGGGAGTACAGACCATCCTGTTAATTGTGAGTCACCTTCCAAAAACTCTAAATTTCCTTCATGTTTGGAACTCACGTCTATGACCCTGTCTCGGGTCCACTTTCTTACCACGGGTCGTAGATAACTTTCGTGGATCATTTTATATTTAGAAAATTTCCAACTTCCTGAGGCCCTCATCCACGAGCATGGTCTATGGCTCGTGGTTTAAACCACAAGTCGTGAACTTGACTTCGTGGATGGACCCCTAATCATTTTCAGTATTTTTTCTGCACTTTCTAGGCTTCTAACTTGGAATTCCTTACACCAAACCCCCCCCCCCCCCCCTCAAAAAAAAAATCATAAATATAAACTTCAATAGACCATATTAAAACCATCAAAATTTTAATTTCTGAAGAATCATCAACAATATCAAATTATCCATAAATTTCACCTATCTTATGCCATAAATTAATCAAAAAAATCATCATAAATACATCATATATGAACCATCATAAATACCATTTACGAAAAATCATGAATACTTTTAAGTCACCATAAAATAACTTATTTATTTTTTGTGTGCAGTGCAACTGTGCAAGTGTATTTTGAAGAATAAATTGTTGATGAGGCACTTAATTTTATTTCTCAATATTATAAGTAAAATGTTAATTTATATTAAATTCTCTCAACTTTTCTTTTATGTATAGATGTGTTTGCATGTGTATAATTTATCCACTTCATTTGCATTTTGTTCTTGATTTGTACTCTCTATAAATTGTGTTCTTGTTTTTTTCCAACTGATTGTATCCTAGTCTTCAGTTTGGTTCGTATCCCAATATTATGAGGAAATCTATATATATTAATGTATTTTTATAAGGTTGGTATGTATCCTAATTACAAGATTATTTGTATCCAATAATTTGTATTCTAAGGTTATTTAAAAGTCTTAACAAAATACTTACCATTTGTATTCTAAGATTATTTTATATTTTATATGTTGATATCTGTCAATATATGTATAAGATTGATTTGCATCCTATGTCTTAAGTTTCATATTATGTATATTTGGACTAGGTTTTCTCGTTTGTATTCTCTTTATAGTAAGCGTTATATTCCTTTTTGCTTTTGCATTTTCATTCGATTCACTAAACATGAAAAATGTATTCCTTTTTTTGTTATTCTTTTTATATTTTATATATATATGTGTATAAGATTCTCCTATATCCTTTTTTTTTCACCTTTTTATATTTGTATTCTATTGTTTTATTTCTTTTTTATATTTTGTATGTATGTATAAGATTTTGTTGTATCTTTCTTTTTAACCTTTTTATATTTGTATTCTATTATTTTGCGTCTTTTTATATTTTATATACATGTATAAGATTCTACTATATATTTTTCTTTAACCTTTTTATATTTGTATTCTATTATTTTGTATTCTTTTTACATTTTGTATAATGTATAAGATTCTACTGTATTCTTTTCTTTAACCTTTTTATCTTTTGTTTCTATTGTTTTATATTCTTTTTATATTCTATACATATATAAAATTCTGTTTTATCCTTTTTCTAACAATTTTATATTTATATTCTATTGTTTTGTATATTATTCTATGATACTTACATTAATTAATATGGTATCCTGATGACACTTTTATTTTATATTTATTTGTTTTATATTTGTATTATCTTCACCAAAAACTTTATTTGGATTGATTTTAAAATACTTATATCACATATGATGAAAAATTAGAGAAATTTGATAGATTCGATGAAGAACAATGAAAACAATTGAAAAATTAAGTAATTTGCGTATCAGTTGTTTTGGAACTGACAAGAAAATCAACCGATTAACTCTAGAAAGTGAAACATTAACATGGTTATTTAATAATAGAAAGTTGACGCGATTAATGAGCATTAATGAAGGGATGATATTTTTCAAAATAGAATGCTCCGTATTTACCATATATTAAATAATGGGAAGTTGGTGTGATTAATGATTTCATTTTGTTAGGAAACATTTACCATGTATGGAATATATTATAACCATGATTTTTCTAACTAATTAATTATTATTGTATTCTAATGATTATTTTATAAAAAAAGAAATACAGAAATCAAATTGGTAGCAAGTAAATTATAGCTATTTCTAATAAATACCAAAATTGTAGCTAGAAGGTCCCATTAAATGCCTAAATATGGTTATTTTGATAAATTTCTCTAATGTAATATATGTTTTCTATCTATGTTATATTTTTTATGATTTATCTATCTATATGTTATTTTTATTTTCTTGAGTTGAAATTCAAATTCAAATTATTGATATAAAAAGTAAATAATAATATGTTAAAATTAGTGAGATTGAGCAGGTCAAATTGAACGGGTCATGACTCAACCCAAATTTTAACCCTTTGAGCCCAAAGTGAATTTGGACAGGTGATAACCCAACCCAATCTCTATTTCAACTCACTTTAACATTCTCAATTTCAATCCAACCTGTCCGCTTGACACTCCTAATTAGATGGAAATACTTCAAAGGAACGAAGTAGTTCTTGTATTTGTTATTTACACACCTAAATCATATGGTCATTAAATAAACACTGCATCGGTTAAATAGAATTTGTCCAAGCTACAAGAGAGGTGTAACCCCTAAGAAGGGCAGGCAGAAATGGAGTATTCCTTCTGATTTTGTAGCTTAGTCTATGACATGTGACTAATTTCGCTTAGGCCTCATTTTATCATTCTATTTCCTAAGAACAAATGAAGTGAGATTTCACAAGTGAATTTTGGTAAGGATAAAGTTCTTAGATCATTTCTATCTGTTTTGGTGATGGATAAATTGATACGATATATTCATAATGATATCTCATGATGTGTGTTCTTTACAGATAACATAGTACTGATTGACGAAACACGTAACAAATTTATGCTAGGTTCTAAAGAGTTCAAGTTGAATAAGACCAAAACATAATATTTGGAGTGAAAATCAAGTGATGCAATGCACGATGCAGATGTTGAAGTGAGGCTTGACACTGACTATTTGCAATAGAGAAAATTTCAAGTATCTTGGTGTAGACATCGAAATTTTGTAGGACTCTACAAGATAAGTCCTATTTCAGTCAGGGTTTCTTGGAGGCTACTCAACCCTAAACTCTAATTCATGCCTATATAAAGGGTACTATATTTCCTTGAAAAGACATCTTAAATATCCCATAAATCTTGAGGATATTTATGAAGAGATCAAAATATGGGTCAAGGAGGTCAAATCATCCTACGTTTGAGAAATACGCCACTAATGGCCCTCGAATCACGGAAAAATCTTAGGAGAGAAGAATCAAGGGAGATCCAGATTTGTACCCACATGCTTTTGAATAAAATTCTATTTCTTCATATTTTATTTATGATTGTAATTTATTTTTCATCACTCTAAAATTTGTTGCGAACAAACTGGCACACCTAGGGGGACCAAATATGCTCTTCATCCCTTCTCTCATAAATCAAGATATGCATATCTGAAGCCCGCAATAGTGGAAAAATGATTACTTCTAGTCCTGTCTTTGAGTTTCATCAAGTCTACACTCCAACAAGCCTTGAAGCAGGGGACATTTGTAGACATCGAAACTTGTAAGACTCTACAAGATAAGTCTTATTTCAGTCAGGGTTTCTTGGAATCTACTCAACTCTAAACCCTAATTCATGCCTATATAAATGGTTTTATATTCCCTTGAAAAGGCATCTCAAATATCCCATAAATCCTGGGGATATTTATTAAGGGATAAAAATATGGGTCAAAAAGGTCAAAATCATCCTATGTTCGAGAAATACGCCACTAACGGCCCTCGAATCACAAAGAAACCGTCTGAGAGAAAAATCAAGGGAGATGTAGATTTGTACCCACGTGCTTATGAATAAAATTCTGTTTCTTCATATTTTATTTGTGATTGTAATTTATTTTTCATCATTTTAAAATTTGTTGCAAACAAACTTCTCATCTTGAAGTTTGATCAAGTCTGCACTCCGACAAGCCTTAAAGTAGGGGGCATTTGTAGACATCAAAATTTTGTAGGACTCAACAAGATGAGTCCTATTTCAATTAGGGTTTCTTGGAGCTACTCTACCCTGAACTCTAATTCATGCCTATATGAAGGGTATTATGTTCCCTTGAAAAAGCATCTCAAATATCCTATAGAGATCAAAATATATCATCTTACATTCAGGAAATACGCTACTAACGGCTCTCGAATTTTGGAGAAATATCATGAGAGAAGAATCAAGGGAGTAAAAAATTTGTACTCACATGCTTATCAAATAAAATCTATTTTCTTCATATTTTATTTATTATTGTAATTTATTTTTTATTACTTTAAAAATATGTTGTAAACAAACTAGAATTTGTAGATGATAAAATTCGCCTTGAGAAAATAATAATCAAGAACGAAAATATTGCAACAATTTGTAGTATTTAATTTCAATAATGTGGGTGTAACAATCTCTACGAATCGTCTGATTCGCCTTTTCAAGTGTAAATTCAAGGGCCCTTGAGCTTGATCGTGAATTTAAAGTCTGTCCTTGAATTTGATCTTGAATTTTGATCTTGAATCTTGATTTTGATCTTGTTTTTTGTTCTTGAATCTTGATTTTGATCTTATTTCTTGTTCTTGATCTTGAGTTCAAGAGTTTTTAAGCTTGTTCTTGACCTTGAAGGCTTGAATGTTTGAATTCTTGAATTCGTAGAGAAATTGTGGCGTTTGATCCACGAGCTCTCTCTAGCTTTTTTATTAGAATTCTTGATGTGAATTTTGAATTATGAAGACCCTATATATAGTTGTAGAATAGAGGAGTCATGATAGAATCAGGTTTTCTCCCCGGCAATCAGATTTAAGTGACATGACATATTGGGCTTTAATGAAATGGGCTTATCATCTTGACATGATCCTATTGGCTTCTTTGTTGACTTGGTGTGCCATGTCATCTGACACGTGGCATCAAGTGGGCCTCTTGGATGAAGGGATATGGGGCCCAATGAAGTGGGTCATCTTTTGTAGCCCAAATAATGAATTTGAGCTTTTAATTAAATACATATTTTATTGAATTTAATTAATAAACCTAATTATATTAATCCATAATATTCATTTTGGACTAATATAATTTGAATCATATTATAAAATTTATATCTTAATAAATTTTATATGATTATAAATGCTCCTTACTTCCAATCTCGTCGAAATATTTTCTTTTGAAGACTAAACTAGAAGTATCAATTTGATAATTTAATAATTTCGTATGAGAGAATCCTTATAGATCAATGTAAAGAATTTGACCTCCCCACTTAATTTTCTCTAAGATCCCTCTTTCGAGTTCTTGAGCTTTCTTGAAAAAGAGCGTCGGCAACTTCTCCGCAAAAACAGAAGATCACAGCACAATCAATCAAGAAACAAAGAAAAAGAAGCAGCGAATTTGGAAAAGGCT
>JAPFFP010003089.1:0-7500 GCA_026153255.1 Solanum medicagineum
TGTAACACTTTAGAAGCTTGTGCATGTGACAACCAGATTTTGGGGGATTTTCATTAAATTGAACTTTTATTTTTTTTTTTATTAAAATTTCGCACTTTTAATGTTATAGTTGAGTTGTAGGCTGACTTGTCTTTTGGCGGGATAAGACAAGTGCCGTCACGCCCAATTTCGGGTCGTGACAATCAACAAAATATTAGATAATCAAAGTTTTAGTTATTTTTTTTCCTTTATTGCCTAGACAATTATTTATTAGAATAGGCCTAAATCTAGAGTGAATTATAAAAATAAAGAAATTCTAATTCAAAAGTGAATTTTGAAACTAAATAAATAAAAGATAAAATAATAAATTGAGAAAAATAGTGAAAAGATGATTTTGTCTAAAGCAGAGTATTTCAATTAGTGAAAATTGTACGTGCTTTGCAGTATGATATAAATAGCACTTGTTATTAAATAAATATAATATTAATATAAAAATAAATAAATATTATTAGTTTGATACAATAGCTTAAATTGTTTAGTCTCTCGTGATACAACAAAGATGAGAAACTCAACTTTAATTGCTTATAATATAAATATGCTAAAGATTTTGAATATACAAAGTGATAATTTAGATTTGATTAATTGACTAAAAGTATTATTAGTGTTCATAAACATAAGAAAAAGTAATGAGGAAGAAGAAATCAAATATATATTCCTTTTTTGGATAGAGGCTGTAGAATCATATTCTAAAAGTTCCTTCAATTTTAATTAAATATCTGGATTTCTATCAAGCATGCATACATACAAATAAATATTGAATCCAATAAAAATGCAGACAATCAAACAACATGCATATAGATTACAAAATAATATATTATTATGAAAAAGAGAAAAAAGATTATTACCTCTAAAACCATCAGTGTATAAGCGTGTTAATTTGAAGTGAATATAAATTTATTCCTTATATAGATAATATGTGTTTTAGTGCTTTTGTCTAATTAGAATTAGTATTGAATCATAGGATTTTGTGTTTTGGAAAAGACCTTTTATTATTATTATTTTGAAACTTTTTTATTTTTTGATCAAATCTGTTCTTTGAAAAGGCTTTTTCTATTTCTTTTATCATTGTAAAGCCTTTTTTTGACTTTTTCTCCTTGTACGTTTCCTTTTTTTATTTTAAAACTTTTAATAATTTTCTTTTACTATTTCTATAGAAATTTTAGTTGGAAAAGGATTCTTTGAATAGAAATTTAAACATAATAAGAAAATCTTCTCTATTTAATTTATTATTGTATTTAATATTATTGAAATAATAATATGATTATTTAAACAATGGTTAAGAGACAATTTTATTAAAGAGCAATCCTTTAATGAAAGACGAAAAGTTCAAACAACATTATTAAGGACCTTCACACTTTTAATATAATATAGATAGTGTTGTTAGAGGTTCTATATCTTCGAATTTATCACTTACTAAGTGGTTACTTGTTCATTTCCTTCGTTGAGTTAGAAATTTTTTTAATTTTCTATGATGAGTATCTAATGTCTAAAGATCACATTTTATAACTTAAGCTCTTGAGAAGAGTTGATTCTAAGAATGAAATCTTGACAAGATATGTGATGGTTTTTGTCATGACCCAAGCCTAGGGCCTTGATGTCATGCGACGAATGGGAACCCGAAGGGACCCTAAACAATCCTCTTGGCATATCATTCACACATCCTTGGTCGCAGAAGCAAAATAAACAACATAAGAAATATAAACAAGGGAAGTGAGACAAAGGGAAGTCTTGATATTTATAAAAGCATAAAAGAATCAAGCTCCTAGCATAAGTATATCAATTATCCAACAACACCTCTAACAAGGAATGGAGCGGGGGCCAAGACACTTTCCGGGCTCACTCTCATAGTAACAAGTGTTCAACATAAACAAGTATAAGAATAACATAAGTGACCTAGATAGCATCCTCGGACTTGAGGACTCGCCAAAGCTTATCTGCAAAGTACCATACTAGCCACATGGAGGATGATCAAAAGGTTCTCTGGTACCTACATGGTAATATCATGTAAGCATAGAGTATGTGTTAGTACGTTTAAATGTACTATGTATGTGGGATACAATGCAATGAGTCATATGCCATAATAACAAGATGCTTAATGATAATCAAGGAACATAAACACAATATAGAATATATATATTCGAACCTTACACAAACATGCATAAGATGGGCCAAATAGCCACCCACTCACCTTACGCCATAACCTTTTTGGAGAGTGTTACCAATACCCCTACCTTACCACATAGTCTTTTTGATAGGTAGTATAAGATGTCCCCTACTTTACGATATAATCTTTTAGGTAGGAGTTGTGAATTATTCTACCTTACGGCACGACCTTTTCGGTAGGTATTACAGAGTACCCTCAACTTACGATATAATCTTTTGAATAAGAGCCATGATTTATTATACCTTATGGCATGACTTTATCGGTAGGTGTTATAAGATATCCTTACCTTACGACATAATCTTTTTGGTAGAAACCATGATTTATTTTACCTTACAGCATGGCCTTTTCGGTAGGTATAATGAGATGTCCTTACCTTACGATATAATCTTTTCGGTAGGAGTCATGAAAATAGCTCATCAAACCATCACATTCAAGTATCAAGAAAGGACTTCACATTTCCCAAGAACATAACAAAATATAGGAGCCAATAATTCACTTGCAACATTATAGGTACTTTACATGAATTTAATACATGCTTGGAAACCCTTAATCATCATGAAGTCACTTGACTTATAAATCATGTAATATATAATCAATAACTTGAGAATTTTTATCATGTCATTTTATCAAACACTTGGTGGGTTGATAATGCTTGTTCAAAATCATGCAACTCAAGAGTATAACAAGATGAGTAAATCATTATAAAATCAACCCAGAAACATTATGGTAAAATCCCAAATTGGGTATGATGAAATCCGTCTCAAAAGTTCATCATAATTCAATAGGTTTCATAGCTCAAATTTTACATAGTTTCAAATAGACAAAGATTAACTCATAGTATAAGCTTAAAATAGATGTTCATGCATAATCAACAAAATTTTATAAAACCCCAACATAATTTATATTCATAATATGTAATGAGAGATACCCATAGGTAATACAACTTGAAAACATGCAATTTTCATAAAAAAGAAGATTGAGTTCCATAGGTGAAAGGACCCAATGGATGAAACCCACATACCTCAAACTTGGGTTTTCTTGAGATGAGCTTGAAGAGAACTTGGAGCTTGAAGAGAAACCTTGAGTTCCAAAGTTAAGCTTGAAATCCTTGAAGTTTGAATGAGATGTTTCGTTAAGTCTTGGAGAGGTTTCGAGAGGGTCTTGAGTGATATAGAGTTGAAAAATAGCTAAGTATAGGTGTTTTCAGGCATAAGTGGGCATGGGGTTATGACCCCAATGCCCTTGGCCAAGCTAGAAAAACCAAGGAAAATAACACACTGGTCTGCATCCTTGGCGTGACACGGACTAATCCGCACCCCTGACGCGTGGCGGCTAGGGCGTGGATGGCCACTGGAAATAAAAAATTAGCGAAAATTATTTTTTGCTACGGGTCCTCTAAAATCTGAGTTATACCATTTTTCAACTCAATTTTACCCTCTGATCAAGAATAAGAAATTGAATTTTTGATATCACGTAAGGATTTTGAGATACATAAAAATTACGATTATGGGCATTTTCGAAGCACATTTTTGGACCGTTTCAATTTCTCCCCCTTGGGAACATTCATCTCGAATGTCAAAGAAACATGCATAAGAGAAGTAATTATGAAGATTTCACTCCCACATGAATGTAATAAATGCATTTAAGCATCATTTTCAAAAAGTCTCAACATTAGTGTCACAACTCACCATAAACTTGTTACCATGAACATGAATGCATGCAAAATGACATAAGGGCTGAAACTTAAGACTTGAAATCATAGAAAGGACTTAGTTTTCTATCTTAAGATTGAATATAATGAAAGAGTTATGGATTTTGCTCCTTCATGTCCGCTTCGGCTTCCCAAGTGACGCTATCGACTTAATGATTCCTCCAAAGGACCTTGACGGATGTTACATCTTTGTCCTCAATCTTTTCAATTCGTTCATCCAAAATCTCCACCAGGACCTCATCATAGGCCTAGTATTCCTCCACAACACCCACAACCTCTAAGGGCACTATAGCACTTGGGTCGCCCCCTCCCACACAAACACAGACACACTTTCCCAACATCGACACATGGAAGACAGACCGGATGAACCATATTCATCTCTGTAGACAACCTCCAATTCATATGGAACCTTACGAACCCTCCTCAAAATTCTATAAGGACTCACAAACCTTGGGTTCAATTTACCTTCCTTGCTAGACTGGACCACACCCTTCATGGGTGAGACTTTCAAGTAAGCCAATCATCAACATCAAGCACACTTAACCTACCTTGGTACCTAAGGACCCCATCTCCCCCTTGGGGAAAAACCTCCACTTTACCAACCTGAACCAAAGCCTTCAATTCTAGCAAGATGGGGTCAAGGTTTTGTTTCGTCTTGACTTTCTCAGTCAAGAAGATCCATCACCATCTTTAACCACTATACCACCATTTTTCACTTCATCTAACCTCATTCTTAATCTAGCCAACCGGTGTACTTCTCTAACCACCTCTTTTTTCCCCAAAAACTTACACTTTTCATACTTAGCAGACAACCTCTCATCCTTCAAAATTGCAACACCACCCTCAAATAATTCACAAGCTCTTCTTCAACGTGGAAATAAATCAATATATCATCACTAAAAACCACTTCAATCATATCAAGGTAGGGTTAAAGACCCTATTTATGAGATCCACAGAAATAGCTGAGGCATTGGTCAAGCAAAAGACTTGACTTGAGTGGCCCCTTCCCCTAGAGGGGCTTGGTGGGCCGAACCCTCCTTGGGTGCGTGGGCCCTTCTTAGTCTTCCTCTTTGTAGCGACATGATCTAGAAGAGCAAAGATCATTCGTTAGGGGAAAAAGCCTTACCTTATATCTAAAGCACAATATAGACCAAGAAGAAGTGAAACATTTCTTAAAATGCCTCATACCCTCCCATTCATAATTATGGCACACTTCATAACCATAAATAAGACTCTAATTGACGCGGTGTGTTGGATTCCAAGGACCGTTAACAACATAGTGCTCTGATACCAAGTTTGTCACGATCCAAGTCTAAGGCCTAGACATGACCCAACAAATGGAAATCCGAAGGGACCCCAAACAAACCTCGTAGCATATCATTCACACATCCGTGGCCGCGGAAGCAAAATAAACAACACAAGAGATATAAACAAGGGAAGCAGGACTAAGGGAAGTCTTGATATTTATAAAAGCATAAAAGAGTCAAGCTTATATCATAAGTACATCAATTATCCAATAACACCTCTAACATGGAATGGAGCGGGGGCCAACACTTTCCGGGCTCACTCTCATAGTAACAAGTGTTCAACATAAAGAAGTATCAAAATAG
Organism: Solanum medicagineum; assembly: GCA_026153255.1. Classification (NCBI taxonomy): domain Eukaryota; kingdom Viridiplantae; phylum Streptophyta; class Magnoliopsida; order Solanales; family Solanaceae; genus Solanum; species Solanum medicagineum. The sequence continues at coordinate 5,525 of JAPFFP010003089.1, forward strand.
CATAAATGACCTAGATAGCGTCCTTGGACTTGAGGACTCACCAAAGGTTATCTCCAAAGTACCGTACTAGTCATGTGGAGGATGATCAAAAGGTGCTCCGGTCCCTACATGGTAATATCATGTAGGCATAAAGTGTGCATTAGTACGTTTGAATGTACTAAGTATATGGGATGCAATGCAACGAGAGTCATATGCCATAATAACAAGATGCTTAATCATAATCATGGAACATAAACAAAATATAGAATATATATGCTCGAAACTTACAAACATGCATAAGATGGGCGAAATAGCCACCCACTCACCTTACGCCATAACTTTTTCGGAGAGTGTTACCAATACCCCTACCTTATGACATAGTCTTTTTGATAGGTAGTATAAGATGTCACCTACTTTACGATATAATCTTTTAGGTAGGAGCCATGAATTATTCTACCTTACGGCACGACCTTTTCGGTAGGTATTATAGAATGCCCTCACCTTACGATATAATCTTTTTAATAGGAGCCATGATTTATTGTACCTTATGGCATGACTTTATCAGTAGGTGTTATAAGATATCCTTACCTTACGATACAATCTTTTCGGTAGGAGCCATGATTTATTTTACCTTACGGCATGGCCTTTTTGGTAGGTATAGTGAGATGTTTTTACCTTACGATATAATATTTTCGGTACGAGTCATGAAAATAGCTCATCAAACCAGCACATTGAAGTATCAAGAAAGGACTTCACATTTCCCAAGAACATAACAAAATACAGCAGCCCAATAATTGACTTGCAATGTTATAGGTACTTTACTTGAATTTAATACATTCTTGGAAGCCCTTAATAATCATGAAGTCACTTTTCTTATAAATCATGTAATAGATCATCAATAACTTGAGAATTCTTATCATGTCATTTTATCAAACACTTGGTGGGTTGATAATGCTTGCTCAAAATCATGCAACTTAAGACTATAACAAGATAAGTAAATCATTTCAAAATCAACCCACTAACATTATGGTAAGACCCCAAATTGGGTATCATGAAATCTGTCTCAAAAGTTCATAATAATTCATAACTTTCATAGCTCAAACCATATATAGTTTCAATAGACAAAGGTTGACTCATAGTATAAGCTTAAAATAGATATTCATGCATAATCAACAAAATTTCCTAAAACCCCAACATAATTTATATTCATAATCTATAACAAGAAATAGTCATAGATAATACAACCTGAAAACATGCAATTTTCATGAAAAGGAAGATTGCGCTCCATGGTTGAAAGGACCCAATGGATGAAACCTACATACCTCAAACTTGGGTTTTGTTGAGATGAGCTTGAAGAGACTTGGAGCTTGAAGAGAATCCTTGAGTTCCAAATTTAGACTTGAAATCCTTGAAACTTGAATGGGATATTTGGTTAAGTCTTGGAGAGGTTTTTGAGAGGGTCTTGAGTGATATAGAGTTGAAAAATGGCTAAGTATAGGTGTTGTCACGCATAAGTGGGCATGAAGCTATGACCCCAATGCCTTGGTCAATATAGAAAAACCAAGAAAAATAATACACTTGTCCTCGCCCTTGGGGCGACGTGGACCAGACGCGAGCTTCATTCCAACACTTATCCACACCTTGGCGCGTCACGGCCAGGGCGTGGATGGCCAACGCAAATAAAAAATTAGCGAAAATTATTTTTCGCTATGAGTCCTCTAAAATCTGGTTTATACGCATTTCCCACTCAATTTTTCCCCTGATCGAGAATAAGAAATTGAATTTTCGATATCACGTATGAATTTTGAGATATATGAAAATTACGATTATGAGCATTTTCGAAACACATTTTTGGGGTGAGCATTTCAGTTTGTGCATTACAGGTGAGCGGGTGGTTGGTTCAGGTTCATTTCTGATTGTAGCGATATTATTGGTTCAGAATTTTATCGTATTATGTGAGAAACAATTTGTCCAAATGGTTGTGTTATGATCGATTG
>JAPFFP010003089.1:12500-17916 GCA_026153255.1 Solanum medicagineum
AGAGATTAATATGGATTTTGTGATTGGGTTGCCCAAAACTAGAAAGGGTTTTGATTCCATATGGGTTGTGGTTGATAGGATGACGAAATCAGCTCACTTTCTACCGGTTAAGGCTATATATAGGGATGAAGATTATACTAGGTTGTACATTCATGTCTTGGTGAGGTTGCATGGGGTTCCCTTGTTCATCATATCGGATCAAAGTGCACAATTCACTTCACACTTTTGGAGGTCCTTCCGAAGAGGTCTTGGAACTAAGGTAAAACTTAGTATGCCATTTCACCCTCAAACGGATGGCCAAGCTGAAAGAACTATCCAAACACTTGAGGGTATGCTTAGGGCTTATGTATTGGAGATTAAGGGTAGTTGGGATGATTATCTTCCATTGATTGAGTTTGCATATAACAATAACTATCATCCTGGCATCGAAATGGCTCCTTTTGAGGCTCTCTATGGTAGACGTTATAGATCACCGATTGGGTGGTTTGAGGTTGTAGAGGTGGATTTGAAGGGTTTGGATCTAGTTATGAATGCTATGGAGAAGGTAAGGATGATTATAGAAAGTTTGAAAACATCCCAAAGTCGCCAAAAGTCTTATGCCGATGTGAGAAGGAGGGAGCTTGAGTTTAAGGTTGGTGATTGGGTCTATTTGAAGGTGTCACCCATGAAGGGTGTAGTTCATTTTGGTAAAATGGAAAGTTAGGCCCTAGATATGTGAGTCCTTATAGGGTGATGAGGAGGATTGGTAAGGTGGCCTACTCATTGGATTTACCTAGTGAAATTGAATTGGTTTATCCAACCTTTCATGTGTCTATGTTGAGGAAGTATGTGAGTGATCCTAATACTATTGTGCCTCTTGATGTTGTGGGGATAGTTTAAGAGAACTTGACATATGAAGAGGTTCCAATAGATATCTTGCATACACAAGTGAAGAGGTCGAGGAAAAAGGACGTTGCTTCCGTTAAGGTTCTTTGGAGGAACCAACAAGTCGAAAGTGCTACTTGGGAGGCTGAAGCAGACATGCAAAAGCGATACCCTTATCTGTTCCATCCTATTCAAGCCTGAGGTACTATTTCTAAGTCTTCTATGTGATTTCATGTCTCATGTTCTAGCCCCTAATTCATTTGCATGCATTCATGTTAATATTGACAAAGTTCATGGTGATTTTATACTTATGTTGAGATTTTGAAAATGGTGTTTTAAGTTTGTTGTTGCATTCTTATTGGGGCTGATTTCTTTATGATTACTCTTCTCATATATGTATCTTTGACATTCGATGATGAATGTCCCCAAGGGGAGATATTGAAACGACCCCAAAAAGTGCCCGAAAATGTGCCTCGGAAGTGCCCGAAAATGTGACTCGGAAGTGCCCAAAATCGTAATTTCCATATATCTTAAAATGCGTGTGCGATATCAAAAATCCAACTTCATATTCTTGTTCAGGGGATTAAATAAAGTGGGAAATGGGTCTAACCTTGATTTAAGAGCAACCGTAGCAAAATTTGAAAATCGCAAAAATGTGATTTCCAATGGTGATCCGCGCCCCTGGTCTGACGCGCCAAGGGCGCACTACAATGTTATTGTTTTTTGAGTCGGTCTAAGGCCTTTGGGTCTTGAGTGTTCCCATGCATGAAAGTATCTATACTTAGCCTTATTTCATTGTCGTATCATTTAAGACATTCCCATATACTCTCTCAAACACGTAGAAAATATTTCATCTCCAAATTTCAAGTCCCAAAACTCATCTGGATCTTAAGGTTCTCATTCAAGCTTCAAGTCTCCATTTCCAATCTTCATTAAGAATTCTTTAAAGCTAAGGTAGGTGGGTTTCTTTCATGGATTCCTTTCGCCCATGGTGCCCAAGTTTCTTTTTACTTAAAATTGCATGATTTAAAGTTGATTTATTCATGGGTCTTACTTATTATGAATTTCACTGCACACTATGTTGGGGATTCATGAAAGTATAGTTGTTTTAACATGTTTTGAGCTTTGAATCTAAGATGTAATATGAGATTGATGAATGGTGTTGATGTATGTTGCTTGAGGATGTTACCAAGTATCTATTGATGATTTTACCTTGAATTTCCTAGCACGATTTTACTCTTGAATCACATAGTTTTACACTAGCACTACACACTCGCCAAGTGTTTGATAAAATGTCCGGTTATGATTTTCTTGAGGAATTGAAGGTCCAATGCATGTCTTATACGTTAAATGACTATATGATGATGAACCGAATGTATGTATATGATATTATCTCTATAGTGTTAGGATTTGACCAAGCCTCACTTGGGGGGTTGTAGGCCTGGGTAACCTTGTTTAGGGGCTTGTACCCGATCGCCTCGCTCGGGAGGTGGTAGGCCCATGCAAGCATGTCGAGGGGTTTATACCTTGGTAACCATGTTGGGGGGGGGGGGTTCATACCTCATCAACTATGTTGGGGGTTTGTACCTCATCAACCAATTTATGGGTTCGTACCTCATTCGCCTCTCCAAGGGGGTGGTAGGCCTTGGATATTCACTATTAATGGTCTCTCCTTACGCATGTGTTATGTCCTATATATGCATGATTTTTCTTCAAGTATGATTTATACATGCCATATTGTTATATGCTTATTCATTGCCTATGTTATGCATTTTGTTTATGGTGATTATCACTTGTTATATTGCATCCTACATACTTAGTACATTCAAACATACTAACACATACTCTATTTCTACATGATGTCACCATGTAGGAACCAAAACCTCACTTGATCATCCTCCTCCACGTGGCTAGTATGACTTCTCTCAAGCTCTTTGGTGAGTCCTCCAGTTTGGGGATGATGTTTATGATCTTATACTATGTTCTAAGACTATCTTTCTTTTATGTATATGTTGACTATGAGGGTGAGCCCGGTAGCTTGTCTTGGCCCCCGCTAAGTATCTAAGTTTTAGAGGTGTTGTTGGACATGTTTTGTATTATGCTATGAGCTTTGACTCTCTCTTGACTCTTGATGTTTATGATATGAAAGTCATCCCTTACCCCCGTTTATTCCTATTTGCTATCGCTTGTTGTTTTTTATTGCTTTTGCGACCAAAGATGTGTAATGATATTTTAAGAGGCTTCCTTGAGGTCCCTTCGGGTTCCCCGTACATCGTGTCACATCTAGGCCCTAGGCTTGGGTCGTGACACCATGCAATCTCACAATCTCTCTTATGTATAATCGAGCATAATCTGCCATAGTGTCAGTCATTTTTACTACCAAGAAGTGCGCAGATTTTTTCATCCTGTCAACTATCACCCAAATCAAATTATGTTATCTACGAGACCTTGGTAAGCATGTGACAAATTCCATTTTAATCATTTTCCACTTCCATTCTGGCATCTCCAAGTTCTGGGCTATTCCACATGGCCTTTGATGCTCAACCTTTACTTGTTGACAATTTTGGCACATAGAAACAAACTCAACAATGTCTCTTTTCATCTCACTCCACCAATAAACTTCTCTTAAGTCATGGTATATCTTAGTTGCCGTTGGATGAATAGAAAACTTAGAACTATGGGCTTCTGCCATGATCTTTTTTTGAATACCATCAATATCTAAAACACACAATCTACTTTGGTATCTCAATACTACATCTCCCCATTTGGTGAAAGACATTACCTTTTGTTTAAGCACATTTTCTTTCAATTTCAGCAAGATAGGGTCTTGATCTTACTTCTCCTTCACCTCCACTACTAGTGATGATGTAGACCCGTTGTGCACAAGTACTCCATTATCACTGGATTCATTTAGTTGAACTCCCAATCATGCAAATCTGTGAACATCTTTAGCTAACTCTCTCTTCTCTTCCACCATATGGGCAATGCTTCCCATAGACAACCTGCTAAGAGTATCATCAACCACATTAGCCTTACCTAGGTGATAGAGGAAGCTCATGTCATAGTCCTTAAGTAACTCAAGTCATCTTTTCTTTTCCCTCACGTTAAGCTCTTTCTGGGTGAAAACTTATTGTAGGCTCTTAATATCTGCGAATATATTGACATGCGCTCCATACAGATAGTGACAACATAATTTGAGATCAAATACCATCGCTGCCAATTCCAAGTCATGTGTGGGATAATATTTCTTATGCAATATGAGTTTCTTGGAAGCATAAGCAACAACGTTACCCTTTTGCATCAATACACATTCCAATCCCTCTTGAGGCATCACAATAAATAACAAATTCGTCAGCTCCTTTAGGTAAGGTCAACACTGAGGCAGTAGTAAACTTTTTTTTTAACTCTTGAAAACTCCTCTCACACTCATTTGACCATTAAAATTTGACCTTCTTCTGAGTCAATCTAGTCAATGGTATAAATATGGAAGAAAATCCTTAAACAAATCTGTGGTAGTAGCTAGCCAAACCCAAAAAGCTTCTTATATCAGTCGGAGGGGTTGTCTAGGAGAATTCTTGACTGCCTCAATCTTTAAGTGTCCACTCGTATACCGTCGCCTGAAACCACATGGCCTAGGAATGCCTTGAGCCAAACCTCACACTTCAAAAACATTGCATATAACTCATTATCCTTGAGTGTCTGTAAAATGATTATAAGGTGATTAGCATGCTCCTCCTCATCTCTAGTATACATCAAAATATTGTCAATAAACACAAACATGTCAAGGTACTATATGAATACTCTGTTCATCTGGTCCATGAAGGCTGTTGTGCATTTGTCAACCTAAAGGACATTACGAAGAATTCGAAGTGACCATATTGGGTTCAAAATGCCATCTTTGGGATGTCACATTCTCTCACTTTCAAATCGTGATAGCCTAATATAAGGTCTATCTTGGAGAAAACAGTGGCACCCTGAAGTTGGTCAAAGAAGTCATCTATTCTTGGGAGGGGATACTTATATTGACTATCACCTTATTCAGCTAGCACTAGTCAATACATATTCAGAGGGTACCATCCTTCTTTCGCACAAATAGGACCGGAGCACCCCATGGTGAGACACTTAGCCAAATAAAGCCCTTCTCTAGCAAATTTCTCAGCCACTCTTTCAACTCTTTCAACTCAGCAGGGGTCATTCTATATGGTGGAAGGGAGATAGTCTGGGTGTGTTTGGAAGAACATCAATTCTGAAGTCAATCTCCCTATCGGGAGGGACTCCAGGCAGATCCTCAGGAAATACTTCAGAAAACTTATTCACAATCAGGACAGACTCAAGGGTAGGAGGCTCAACATCGTCTAACTTGACTCATACGATATGGTAGATGTATCCCTTTGAGATTAACTTTATAGCCTTAAGGTAGGAAATAAACTTACCCTTAGGAACAACAGAATCAACCTTCTAATATATAACAGGCTCATTCAGAAACTAGAATTTGACAATTGAGGTTCTATAATCAACAGAGGCATAACAGGCGTGAATCCAGTCCATGCCA
>JAPFFP010003099.1:0-41075 GCA_026153255.1 Solanum medicagineum
TTGGTCTCTTCTTACATATATAATATGTTCTATATAAGCATGTTATACTTCAAGCATCATTCATACATGTCATATTGCTATTATGCTATCCATTGCTTATGATGTTGCATTTTGCCTAGATTGCTTATCTTTTGTTGCATAGCATCCTACATACTGAGTACATTCAAATGTAGTAACGCATACTCTATGGCTACATGATGTTACCATGTAGGAATCGGAGCCCCTCATGATCATCCTCATCCTCTCCGTGGCTAGTACTATCGTTTCAAAGCAAGTTTTGTGAGTCCTCAACTCCAGTGATGATATCTCTTGTTCTTATGTTACTTAAGGACTCTCCTTACCTATTTGTATGCTATTGACTATGGTGAACCCGGAAAGTTTTCTTGGGCCCCTCTCAATTCTAAGAATACACGTGTTGTTGGACAAGTTATGTATTATGCTTGAGCATTGACGCTTTGATGGTTTGTGTTATGAAAGAGTTCCCTTAGTCCCTTTTCCCTTGTTTCTATTCTCTTATTGTTGTTTAATTACTTTTGCGATCAAGGATGTGTGATGATATGTTAAGAGGCTTGATTGGGGTCCTTTCATGTTCCCCATTCGTCATGTCACGTCTAGGCCTTAGGCTTGGGTCGTGACAACAGACTTCTTCACCGTTTTATCCACCATTAACAACCACATTCTAGTAGGAGTAGGGCCTCCTAATCCAAGCTTCTTGTAGGCCACAAGGGGCATCAAATTGATACTATCGCCTTAATCACATAGTGCCCTTGGGAACTCTATATCACCTATAAGCAAGGTATAGTGAAAGCACTAGGATCTTCATGCTTTTGAGCTAAGGACTTCTAGTGATAACACTGCAATGCTGAAGCTCTTGAGAAAGCTCCCGACTCACAGTGCACTTTTTGGTAACTAAGTCCTTTATATACTTGGCATAGCCCGACATTTTCTCCTAAGTCTTAATGAAAGGAATCTTGATAGATTGTTGCTTAAGCATAGAGAGAAAGTGCCTGAACTTGCGTTCCTCATTCCTCTTTTTGATTGTTTGAGGGAAAGGAGGAGGAGGCCTAGGGATGGGCTTAAACTTATGTAGTGCTTCATCTGCTTCACTCACCCCATCCTTGCCATGATCATCTCCTTCATCCGCATCCTGTGTTGCAACCATCTCCTCACGAACATCTTCCTCATCAATTAGCATAGGAGGATCAATAGTGCTCTTGCTACCCCTAGTAGTAACCACCATATATTACCCCTCATTCTTAGAATTTTGTAAACTGTTTCTAGTCAATATACCTTTCTGATGCTGATTCAACTGAGTTGACACTTGACCAAACTGTTACTTTAGTTGTTTAATAGCCACAAAATGAGACTCTATTTTTTTTATTTATGATTGAAATATCTGAATTCATGCCCTTAGAGTTTCATCTAGTGTCTCAGCCTTCTTCAACAAGTGGTCATACATCTCCTTAATTTTGGAATTGCCAGTACCTATGTCACGGTTGTGTGGTGGTACATACGGACCAATTCTGAAGCCTTCTCTGCAACCCCACTCTACATTTGAACCCCTGTTCCTATCATAGTAACCACCTCGGTTGTCTCTTAAAGCTCTCTACCATAGTTTCGAACTTAGTTTCCTTGGCCTTGGCGTCAGTAGTCCTGATTGGACCCTTGGGTGTTGGTCCGAAAACCTCCTATCTAATCATTCACAAAACATGTGTCCTCTTCATTGTATGGCTTCTTATACATAGGTACACGTGGAGGTTGGTGAACCAATGCATTCACTCTCTCTTGATTCTATTTGATCACCACATCCATGCTTGTGAGAAGCAAAGCAAGCTATTGCATAATTTCTTCATTGATTTTGCCTTGCTCTAAACCCACACTAACAGCATATGAACCCTTCATTGAAGCTCTATCCTGCTGCCCCATGCACGATTCATCATGATCACTTGTTCCATACACTTGGCAATCCTTGCAAATGGTTGATCTAGAAACATGCCCACTATGATAGTATCAGCATAAGCCTGACTATTCTCATCAAGAGCACAGTAGAAGATCTCCATCAAGGCATTATCAACTATCTTGTAGTTAGGGGCGCTCCTAAGACATTTAGTAAACTGCTCCCATGTAGTGTTTATCGAATCACCAAGAAGTTGCTCAAAGTTGTTGATCTGGTCCTTCAACTTGAGCTTCTTCGATTTAGGGAAGTAACTCTCCAAAAAAGGCATTCTGTAAATCATCCACCTAGTGATTGAACTCTACAAGAGCTCAGGTAGCCATAATATAGCATTGCTCGTAAGAGACAATGGAAAGCCATGAAGTCCCACTACATCCATAGACAGATTAAGTATTCCCATTACAATCTTACAAACAAATTGCATATTGTGCAAGTGGCTATGTGGATCCTTTAATTGTAAGCCCACAAATAACCCACGGTGCTACTGCATCTGAAGTAACCTACTAGAGACTATGAACTTTGTGTTTGCCGGTAGGGATGGCAACACAATAGCCCTTATCACATCCATATCCATAGGGTATAACCTATACTGATTCCACTAATAAGCATTGGAATTGAACTCCAGAGGTTGTGGAATATCCTCCAAAGGAGGTGGGTTCTTATTCCTATCATCATCATTATTACCTCGATTTAAAGCTGCATGACCATGTTTTGGCATTTTCATGGGCCATTCTTCTTGTAATCCTGTGTATATCTGGATCAAATAGAGTTAAGGGATTTCCTTGACTCTGAGTGTCGGGCATGCACTACTTGTATACCCTACAAATAAACAAAAACAAAAACAAAAGTAAAACAAAGGGAAATAAGGATTAACACTCAAATTACTTAATGAATCAATCTAAGTCTAGCCCTATTCCCCGGCAACGGTGCCAAAATCATTGATGTCACCCAAGTTTCACCTCCTTATTAGAGGATAAAGCGGTTGTTGTCAAGATAAAAAGCATAACCAAGGTTAGGGTCAAACCCATAGGGAATACGTAGACTCAAGACAAAATCATCAATAAGCAATTCAAGTAGTTAACCAACTCAATTCCCTGAAGGGGAGGTTGCAATAATCAATAAGAAAGTAAACTAAACTAACTATCATGAAAGACAATCAATGATAGAGAGCAACTAGGGTATTGTGTTCCCCATGATTCGCTGACTTAGTATCACTAGATAACCCAATTCTTGTCAAGTAATTTAAGTTCACCAAACCCTTTGGTCAAAGGTGAGAGGTAAATTTCACTATGTGACTTAACCCATCTCCATAGTATGCAATACTAACCATTACCTATAAGTCCCACCACAACCTTCCCTTGGCCTAGTTCAGTTGATTAGATGAGAACACATCAATCGAATTTTGTTAATCAATCACTTTTCCTATTCATTACTACCTTGGTCAAGTCAGTAACACTAGGCGAGTTTTAATTTTGGCCACCATTAGAAAACATGTAAAACGAAGAGAATTGATTAATACATGCATATATCCATTCCAAGGTTTGTAAATTACCCGAGTTTACTTAGCTAGTTCTTCATGGTTCCCATAACCCTAGTTGTAGATTTAGCTACTCATGCTATAGGTAGATGAAGAATTATGAATTGAGAAAACATAATTAAACACTTACCCAAGTGAATTAAAATTGACCAAATTTACCCACAAGTGTTTTCTCTCAATCTTCTCTCTCATGTATTGGCTTCTCCAAGTACAAACCCTAAAAGTCCTGAATAATAACGTCCTTCCTTGGAAAAATAAACTAAAAGTACTATTTATGGTAATTACAATTAAGTCCTAAATAAAATAGAAAAACTGGTTGGCGAACTCCACGAAAGGTCTCTATGACTCATAGTACGATTTACGACTAGTAGTCGGAGTCTCGTAATCAGCTCCTGGGATTTTAAACTTCTCTTCTATTACACCCTTTATGATTTGTAAAGTGATTTATGACTCGTACTGCAGGTTCATAGGCTTCAACTGCATCAAATTGTCTTTCACTAAAATCTTCATGAAACCTATTAATACAACTCATAGAATGCTCTACGACTCGTATGCTTGACTCAGTGAGCTGATCTTCAAAATTCATCCTTCACTGGAATGTATCACGAAACCGCCTCTACGACTCGTAGAATGCTCTACGATCCGTAGAGGTTCTCGTAATTCATCAAAAACTAGCAATCTTTTGTAATTTTACCCTTAATCATCACCAACCTGTATTTTTGCAAATCTAAGCACATAACACCCACAAATATCACATTGAGAACACACAAAATCCTAAGTTTTAAGCATCAAATGTGTTGTATTTTGACAGCACATCAAGTGCCATCAATACTCGGAATTCGGATCGTGACATATTTGGTTGAATATATTGGTATAAAGTAGTAAGTAAGATCTTTGACTAAATCATAACTATGAATTCAATAATTATAGTAAAGTTGCATACTATTGGATCTATAGAAGTGAAAGTTTGACTAACTATTATTGTTTAAATTGAAAAGTTTTAAAGTCATAAATGTAGGCTAAGGAATACCTATAATAATTATTAATATTCACTTTTCATATACTACTATCCAAAAATGTCTTCTGTTGGCCAATTAGATCACTTTGAAAAAAATTAATAGAGATTTTATTTTATTTTATTTGAAGATATGAATAATTCTCAAAGAACGTTATCTAATCATGAAGACATTTGCTTAATTGATTCTGGCACAACGCAGAGGAACTAAACTCACAATAACTAATGCTATGTTCTCTCCTTGATCTCAGAGAAGTTTGTTGAGTTTTAAAGATATCCATTATGATGGTTATCATAGCAAGACAATTGATGAAATGGATCTTGAATATCTTGTTATAACCAAAAATGTCCCTAAGAAGACATGTATTATTGATAGTTTCTAGGATTATCTTATGGGTTGTATTGCACAAAGATAGTGCAATTGAAGCACATTCTATAGTAAATCGGAAGTTTATCGATTCCAATACTTTCGTGCTTTGGCACAATAGTCTGGGACACCTTGGATCCATAATGATGAGACGGTTATAGAAAATTCAAATGGTCATCCATTAAAGAATACGAAGATTATTTTACATGATGAATTTTCTTGTACTGTTTGTTACTAAGGCAAGTTAATTGTGAGACCATCACAAACAAAAGAGGGAATTGAGTCCCCTGTATTCTTGAAACACATACATGGGGATATTAGTGGACCTATTCACCTACCTAGTGGGTCATTTAAGTATTTTATGATGCTAATAGATGCTTCTTCTAACTGGTCTCATGTGTCTTTGTTATCATTTCGCAACTTGGAGCTTACAAAATTATTGGCACAAATTATATAATTAAGGACATAGTTTTCCGATAATCAGATTAGAATAATTCGTCTTGACAATGCTGTAGAGTTCATATCCCAAGCATATAATGATTATTGATCAATTGGGATGAGTTGAACATCTTGTAATAAATGTTCACACTCAAAATGACCTTGTTGAGTCATTAATTAAATGTTTGCAATTGATAGCAAGACCATCACTTATAAAAACTATGCTGCCCAGTTCTGTGTGAGATCATGCAATTTTGCATGCTGCAAACTGATTCGTCTCAGATTGACAAATTATCTTATGTTTTCTCTATTATAGTTGGTTTTGGATCAAGAACCTAATGTATCCCATTTAAGAATTTTTAGATGTTTTGTATATGTACTTGTAGCACCATTATATTACACTAAGATGGCCCCCCAAAGAAGGTTAGGGATATATGTTGGGTTTGAATCATCCTCCACTATTCGCTATCTTGAACCACTGAATAGAGATATGTTGACTGCATGATTTGCAGATTGTTGATTTGATGGGATAATATTTCCAAAATTAGGAGGAGAAAGCAATGCAATCAAAAGAGAATTTTGTGAAAAGATTCATTTTTGTCTAATCTTGATCCACGTACTTCTATTTGTGAGAAAAAAGTACAAAAGATTAGTCACCTGTAAAAATTCACAAATCAAATGCCAAATGCATTCACAGATTGAAAAAGAATTACTAAATCACACATTCCTAGAGAATGTTTCAATTCAAATGATGTCCCTATAGAATTATCTGCTAGTGTCATGGTCAATAAGTCCAAAGCATGCCTGAAGCAAGGTAGGCCACTAGGTTCTATAGATCAAAATCATAGAAAAAGAAAACCAAAAGATCAAGATGACACTATGAATGAACCTTATATGAAAGTTAAAGATATGAGTAATTTTGATACCCTTGAAGGGACCAATAAGTTTGAAACACAAGAAAATGGGAAATTATCCATAAATTTAAGTAAGACTAAAAGAAATATGAATCGATCAGAAATAGAAGTGGATTAAATCATGGAAGATAATGAGGATCTTGCCACTCAATCTGTTGCAGAATACCGACAATGAAATGACTGGCTAAAATGGCAAGATACAATTCAATAAGAATTGAATTTACTTATCAAGCATGAATTTTTTAGGTCTGTAGTTCAAACACCTAATGGTCTTAAACCTGTTGACTATAAATGGGTCTTTATGCGAAAAAGGGATGTGAAAAATGAAATACAAAGATACAAGGAATGCCTTGTTGCACGGAGATTTTCATAGAAGCCTGATGTTGACTATGAAGAAACATACCCACCCGTTATGGATGGAATAACATTGTGCAATCTCATTATTTTACGGTCCGCGAAAAACTTGAAATGCATTTGATGGATGTGGTTATAACCAATCTTTATAGATCACTTGATAATGAGTTATACATGAAAATTTTCAAAGGATTTAAGATGTGTAAATCATATGGTTCAAATCCTCGAGAAGTATATTCAATTAGATTGCAAAGATTATATGTTTGAAGCAATCTCGACATATGTGGTATAACTGTCTTAGTAAGTAATTATCTAAGGAAGGTTATATAAATAATGCAATTGTCTATGTGTTTTTATAAAAAAAAAAAAAAGACAACATCAAAGTTTGTTATGTTTGTTATTTATGTTGATGACATAAATCTTATTCGAACTCAAAAGGAGATTCAAAAGATAATTGATTATTTAAAGAATGAGTTTGCGATAAAAGAGCTTTGGAAAGACAAAATTATGTCTTGGTTTGTAGATCAAAATTTGACAAATGGTATTTTGGTTCATTAATCTGCCTACACAAAGAAAGTGTTGAAAATATTTTATACGAATGAAACACATTTATTAAGTACTTCGATGGTTGTCTGATCACTTTGATGTGAACAAGGATCTATTTCAACCTCAAGAAAATAATGAGAAAATTCATGGTCCTAAACTACCATATCTTAGTGTAATCAATGCACTAATGTATCTTACTAACACTACAAGGCCTGATGTTGCTTTTTTGATTAATTTATTAGCAAGTATAGTTTTGCTCCTACTAAGAGGCATTGGAATGGGATCAAGCACATATTGCGGTACCTAAAAAGGACTATCGATATGGGCTTATTTTTTTCTTACAACTGCAGTCCCGATCTTGTTGGTTATGTTGATGCAGAGTACTTATTTGACCCACATAAAACTCGATCTCAAACATGCTATGTGTTTATATGTGGGGGTATTGGTATATCTTGGAGATGTATAAAGTAGTATATTGTGGCTACTTCATCAAATCATACTGAGATTATAGCTATTTATTAAGTTGAGATGTCTATAGTTGAGATGCAAGATACATCTCATTCAAGAAAAATATGGTTTAAAATATGACAAAGTATCCACAATTTTGTATGAAGATAATGTAGCATGCATAACACAACTAAAGGAGGGATTCATAAAAGCTGATAGAATGAAGCACATTTCACCAAAACCTTCTACATGCACGAACTCCAAAACAATGGTGATATCAATATACAACAGATTCGTTCCAGTGACTATTGTTGATTTATTCACTAAGTCTCTACCAACTGCAACTTTAAAAAGAAATAGTATACAAGCTTGGAATGCAAAGATCTAAGTCCTTGGATTGATGTTCCCATTAGGGGAAGTTAATACGCGATGTGATCTTTTTTCTTTATGAGGTTTTGTCCCACTGGATTTTTCTTGTAATTTTTTTTCGAGGCAGCAAGTAATGAGTATTACAAATAACTATGTACTTTTTCTTTTTACATGGACATCCAAGGGAGAGTGTTGAAAACAAATGTATGTCTATGTGCTTACTTACCAACTAATGGTAAAATAGGACTTTCTTACCAATACTTACCTACTCGTTCTACCAAATTTGTGCCTATTAAATAGGCATTACTTTCTAATTAAGGGATACCAAAAACTATCATAGAAGAAAAATTATACTCTCTATTTCTTTGCTCTTTTGCTTGATTTTAATATTCTGTCTTAATTTTATAACTACATTACCTTAATTAGTCAAGTATTTGCTTCTCCTTGTTGGTATTGACGGTGGAGAAGAAGAAAATTATGGTGGATTTAAATATTATTTTCTCCATTTCAAAAAGAATGGCTTGACTAAGCATGAAATTTTAAAAAATAAAGTAGATTTTTTAATTTTGTGATTCTAAAGTAACATTAAATATGTCACATGGAAAGTTGAAATTAAAATGTTGTAAAAGAAAGTCATTATTTTTAAATGAGCTAAAAAGGAAAGGGGGTTATTCTTTTTGAAATGAGGGAATATTAAATTGTTGATCCATTAGTTGTATTATGTGTCACATGGCATTACTAAAAGAGGTCCATTTATAACAATGGAGTAAAGGGTAGTGAGGTGATCCAACGGGGAAAAATTTAGATGAAGTTTTATTATTTATTCTATTTAGAATTTTGAAATTAATTATTATTAATTTAAAATCATAATATTAACATCTCTTAATCAATTAAAACTTTACCATATTTATAAATAATAATTTTTACAATTCTAGTATGTTTTCCTTCTACACAAGGTTAGGTTCCTTAATGAGTTCTAGCTACCTCTCATAGCTTTCCTCTATATTTGGGAGAAAAAAAATGTATGTAAAAACATAATTTTCTTCTAATTAAAAAAGTATTATTCAATAAAAATTATAATGGTCCCACTTTCGCAAATTGAAAGATTTGGGTTTGTTAAGTTTATAATTGTAATCATATAAAATTTATTAAAATATAAATTTTACAAAATGATTCAAATTATATCACATTCAAAATATATAAGTCCAAACAAACATTACGGATTAATATAATAGGGTTAATTAATTAAGTTCAATAAAATTGCATTTAGTTAAAAGTTCATATTCTTTTATTTGGGCTACAAAAGATGACCCACTTTACAAGGCCCAATATCCTCTCATCTAAGAGGCCCACTTGTTGCCACGTGTCAGATGAAATAGCCTGCCAAGTCAAACAAAGGAGCAAATAGGATCACGTCATGTTTCAAAATGACATGGCATTCCTATCTCAATCAAAGACCAATAAAAATGTGTCAAATTTACGAGTGATTTGTTTCAACCAATCAAATGTGGCCATGTCACTTGAAAGGAAACCTATTCTAATCATTTTTCCTACGTCATGTCACCTTAACTCTGATTAGCCAAAAAAATCCTGATTTCATCATAACTCCTCTATTCTACAATATATATAGGGGTCTTCATAATCCAAAATTCACATCAAGAATTCTAACAAGAAGCCAGAGAGTACTCGTGGATCAAACACCATAGAGCTTTCTACAAGCAACAAGAATTCAAGAAATCAAACATTCAAGTTCAAGAACGCATCAAGATCAAGACCATCGTATTTAAGAACAAGCCCAAAAGTCCTTAGATTCAAGTACAGTCAAGATCAAGTTCAAGAACAAATCTATATCAAATTCAAGTTCATCAAATCCATAAATCAAGATCAATACCATTGAATTCAAGATCAAGCCCAAAAGCCCTTGAATCCAAATACAAGTCAAGATCAAACCCATCAAGTTTCACAAAATTCAAGAAAAGCTAAAGAGCCCTTGAATTTTTATTTGCAAAGGTAAATCAGAGGATTCATAGAGATTGTAAAACTCACTCATTGAAATAAAATACAACGATTGTTGCAATATTTTTTATTCTTGATTACTATTTACTTGACGTGAATTTTTATTGTCATACAAATTCTGGCACGCCCAGTGGGACAATCTCTACCTCTCATCTCTACTTTTCAAGCATTAAGTAATATTCAAATGACTTCTAAAAAGATCTCCCAATCCACTTCCTCTAAGGTTGTCGACTCCAAATTTTCTACTGAGGTAGAGGAAATTCTTGATATTACTTTTTGAAGTGTCGGAGTGGTTACAAGAAGTAAAGCTACTGTACTAGTATAACAAACACTGCAAATATCATCCGCACCAACTCTTGATTTTGGATCTTCATCCCCAAAGGGACGAGGTCCTTTACAAGCACTTCAGAAGGAGGAAATAGCGTTGTTGAGATGATCAAGAAGACTTTAGCTCTACTTGAGGTCTCTGGTTCCAAGAACTCTACCGCAAAGAAAGATCATGACTCATCCAATGAATCTTCTCTGTATGCACCGCATAGTATGAGCCCTCTGAATATCAACTTTCATAATAATCCATGCTTCTCTTCAATACCCCCACAGTCATGCAAGCAATGACAACTAAAGTTTCATCCATGGAGGAATAACTTTCAAATCTGGCAAACATGATTGAAGGATTGACCAAGCATGTGCAATACCAAGAGTCTCGCATCGACAAGTTGATGGACACGGTGGATGGCTTACTAGATGGGGAATCCAACCATGCACCAGAGAAGGGTATTAAAATTCAAGAAACTAATAATCCTTTGAAACAAACACCCCTTATCATGGAGATGCTAGTTTCTGCTGAAGAAATGATCCCACTAGATAATTAAAAGAGTTTATTGAAGGGACCATCAAAGACAAGTATGTCTCCGCGAAGTCTTCTCATATGTATGCCAAGCCTTACACTGCAAGGATTGATAACCTTAAAATGCCAGCTATTAACCCCCTAAATTTCAATAATTTCAAGGCAAAGGAAATCCAAAGCAACATCTTGCATATTTTGTACAGACATGTAATGATGCTGGGACATATGGAGACTATCTCATCAACCAGTTCATCCATTATGTGAAAGGAAATGCCTTTTTCTAGTACGTAGATCTTGAGCCACAATAGTTAGGAGCAACTAGAGCATGAGTTTCTCAATTGCTTCTATAGCACAAGGTGAACAGTGAGTATGGTAGAACTTTCAAATACTCACCAAAGGAAAGATGAACCAGTCATCAACTTCATAATCAATGGAGGAACGCGAACCTAAAATGCAAAGACAAACTTAGTGAAGATTTCACGTTTGAAATGTGTATCCATGGAATGCACTGGGGGCTACTCTAAATTTTACAAGGAATCAAGCCAAAGTCCTATGAAGATATAGCTACTTGTGCTCACAACATGGAATTAAGCATGTCTTTCGTAGGAAAAAATATGATGTCTATCCATAATCTTCGCAAAGGAAAGGATCAGAAAGAACCGAATAAATAGAGCAAATATGTGCTCAAAAATGATAACAAGGAATCCACGAATGTCAATGTATCTCCTATGAAAGCTCACAATAAATGAAATCAGGAAGAAAAGTGTGAACTTTTAAAGGGCATCCAAATTGAAAGTTGACATTGAGGGAGATGCAAAAAAAGGAAAACTCTTATCTGGATTCTGATGTCTCACAAATATTTAATGAATTGGTTAACCTAAAGCTCATCGAGTTGACATAGATGAAGTGGCCCGACGAAGCTGGAAAGACTGACGACCCAAACTATTGCAAACATCATAGACTTTTGGGTCATCCTCTCGAAAAGTATTTTGTCTTCAAGGACAAAGTTATGCAATTGGCTAGGGAAGAGACAATCATCCTTGATGATGAGAAAGCAAGTTCTGACCTAATCTCTATCACTTTTGTCTTACTTGACCCAGTCCAGATATATACCTCTAAAAAAAAGAAGTCCTTAGAGCCCAACAAAACCCAAACTGATAGAGATGATGATATATGTTGGATTCTTGTGACTGGGTGGAGATGTAGCAAGACAAGTTCATGAAAAGAATCATCTGAGCAATCAAACAGAGAGAGGATAGTGAGGAGGCCAAATAAGCAAAAGTCAGCCAAGCATCCAAAGAAAGCAAAGCTAAAAGTTCACTACTACTAGAAACCATGACGTCCTGTGACTTTTGGAGAGTTCTTACCGAGTTGGTTTCACACCAAGACTATCCATGACAATATGGAGGCGTCATATTTTAATTCTGACAAAGAAGAAACCACAGGTGAAACCCTATCAAAAGTGTCCCCCTTATCTTCTGGAAAGCTTATAGTACCCTCTTTTCAAGAAGTGCATGCATGTGACACAAAAATCATATTTACGATCTTCTATTTGGTGAAAAACTACATAATCGTCCTTTGTATCTGGTGGGTCACGTGCTAGAGAAGAGAATAAATAGAATCTTGATTAATGATGGATCTGGAATTAACATTCTGCCCATCCATGTATTGAAAGAATTGGGCATCATCACTGAGGAACTTAGTGAAAGCCATCTGTTAATACAAGGATTCAATCATGGGGGCAGAGGTCTATAGGCTCCATTAAGTTAGAAATCCATATTAGTGATTTGTGATCTACTGCATGGATGCATGTGATCAATGCAAAGACTTCATATAATATATTGCTTAGTAGGCCTTGAGTACATGAGAACAAAATTGTCTCATCTTCCTACTATCAATGTTTGAAGTATCTACAAGATGGAATTGAAAGGAAGATAGTTTTTGATGATAATCCTTTCACTGATGTTGATTCACACTTTGCTGATACAAAATTCCCTTGGTGCATCCCCTTGGTGCTCTCCCCTTCCTCTTTGGCCTGCATTACCACCTTGGCCTTGAGGACCACCATCTACACCTGTGGGTTGAGCATGAGGACAACCACTAACGTTGTGGCCAAATTCACCACAACCAAAGCAAGCATTAGAGTTCTTCAAACATGGGCCACCATGGCTCTTTCCCACACTTTCGACATCTAGGTTTTTTCACCACCTCATTATCTCCTTGGAATCTTATATTTGCACTCTATCATAGGTAAACTCCTTGTTGGAAGCATTGGATGAATTTTGGACTTGGGAATTGTGGCCTTGAGGAAATCGGCCACTTGGAACCTTGGAATTCACCTTCATAATGGGCCCTCTTAGCCTCACCACTCCTTCTCTTTCTCAACGTTTCCCCCTTTAGTTGTTCAGCATAAGTCATGAGGCAGGACAAATCCCTATCACCTATCAATATGGTGATATGACACTCCTCATTCACCAAGTCGGACACACCCGACATAAATTTGTTCATTCTAGACCTCAGTTCCGCAATCGATTATGGCGTATACTTGAAGAGTTGGTTGAACTTGATGGCATACTCCCTCACACTCATAGACCCTTGCTTTAGATTCATAAATTCCATCATTTTGGCGTCCCTTAGCTCTATAGGAAAGAATTGGCTGAGAAATACCGCCTTGAATTCTTCACAAAGGATGGCATCCTTGTTCCCCTTCTCCATTTGAAATGACCTCAAAAAGTGCACGAAAATGTGCCTCGAAAGTGATCATAATCATAATTTTCATATACCTCAAAATCCGTGCATGATATCGATAATTCAAAATCATATTCTTGATCAGGGGATAAAATTGAGTGGGAAATGGGTCTAATCCCGATTTTAAAGCAACCGTATCAAAATTTGAATTCCCAAAATGCAAAATCCAAAGAGCTCTCTGTGCCCCTAGCACGACGCGGCCAGGGCGCGAAGATATGTATTTTTGTTGCCAGTTATTTTATCTCAGTCCAAGGCTTTGAGGCCTTGGGCTTAAGTCTTCCAATGCGTAAAAATACTTAGCCATATTTTACCTTCAAATTATTCTAGACATTCCCCAATACTCTCTCAAACACTTAGACAAATATTTCACTCAAAATCAAAGGGCCCAAACTCATTTTGAATCTTAAGGAATTCACTCAAGCTTCACGTTCTCAATCTAATCTTCATCAAGGAATTCTCTAAAGCTTAGGTATGTGGGTTTCAACCATTGGGTCCTTTTGCCCATGGTGCCCAAGCTTCCTTTTTACATAAATTTCATGTTTCTAAGTTGATTTACTTATGGGTCTTACTTACCATGAGTTTGACTATGAACTATTTTGGGTTTCATAAAAGTCTGACTGTTTAAGCATGTTTTGAGCTATGAATCTAGTATCTATTTTGAGATTTGATGAAGGGTTTCAATGTATATTGCATGAGGATATTACCAAGTATTGGTGGGTTGATTTACTTAAAGTTTTATTTCATGACTTCGCTCTTGCATTGCATGGTTTTACACTAGCATTGCACACCCACCAAGTATTTGATAAAATGTCCGGTTTAGGGTTCTTGAGCTATTGATGATCCATTGCATGTCCTATGACTTGAATGACTTTATGATGATGAATCGAAGGTATATATGTGTTAGATTTCATGAAAATTATCTGTAGTGTTGCAATATGACCACACCTTATTGAGGGGGTGCTACACCTCAATCGCCATGGATGGAAGGGTGAGACAACCATTAACTAATTGAGGGGTTGATACCTCAATCGCCATGAATGGCAGGGCGTGACAACTATCAACCAAATGAGGGTTTGATACCTCAATCACCATGGATGGTAGGGCATAACAACCATCAACCAATTGAGGGGTTGATACTTCAATCACCATGGATGGTAGGGTGTGACAACCATCAACCAATTAAGGGGTTGATACCTCAATCACCATGGATGGTAGGGTGTGACAACTATCAAGAGGTCTCTTACTACACATGTAATATGTTCTATATAAGCATGTTTTACTTTAAGCATCATTTATACATGTCATATTGATATTATGTTATCCATTGCTTATGATATTGCATTTTGACTATCTCTTGTTGCATTGCATCCTACATACTTAGTACATTTAAATGTACTAACGCATACTCTATGCTTACATGATGTTATCATGTAGGAATTGGAGCCCCACTTGATCATCTTCCTCCTCCATGTGGTTAGTATGATTCCTCTCAAAGCAAGTTGGTGATCCTCAACTCTGAGGGCATACTTCTCTTGATTTATGCAATGTATTGACTCGTCTTATATTGGAAACTTATGGCTATGAGGGTGAACCTGGAGATTGTCTTGGCCCCCGCTCCAACCTATGTATTAAAGGTGTTGTTAGAACTGTATGATATGTTAATGCAATAATATTTGCTTTTTATGTTTCTATGGTATCAAAGATGTCCCTTAGTTTTGTATTTCCTCTTTTTCTTTCTATTGTTATTTTATAATTTCTTCCGCAACCAAGGATGTGTAATGATATTCTAAGAGGCTTTTGAGGTCCCTTCGGGTCCCCAATTCGACTTGTCAGTCTAGGCCCTAGGTCCGGGTCGTGACAAACTTGGTATCAGAGCACTAGGTTGTTAATGGTCCTCTGCATCCAACACACCTAGTCAATTAGATTCTTATTCATGGTTGAGTTCTGCACTACAACTATGAGCAAGATGCTATGAGACATTTTAGGAAATGTTTCCTTTCTTCTTGATCTATGTCATGCTATAGAAGTTAGGTAAGGTTTCCCCTCTAATAAATGTTATTTGCTATGCTAGATCATGTCTAACACAAGAGAAAGAAGAGCCTACACTCCTGAAGAACAACTGAACCATGGAGAGCTCTGGTATGCTCTCACCTTGCTAGTTCAAGCCATGGCTAATCAAGTCAATCAAGGGGCCCAAGCCTCTTAAGCTCCTACTCCGGCATCTCGGGTGAGGGACTTTATGTGGATGAACCCACCGGAGTTTCATCAGTCTAAAGTGGATGAGGACCCTCAAGAATTTGTTGATCAGGTATAAAAAGTGTTGGCAATTATGGGTGTTAGGTCGGAGGAGAAGGCGGAGTTGATGGCTTACCAACTCAAGGAGGTGGCCCAAATATGAAATTCTCAATGGAAGGAGGAGAAGGGGAACAACAATGTGATCCTTTAGGAGGAGTTTAAGGCGGCTTTTCTCAATCGGTTCTTCCATCTTGAGCTTAGGGAGGCCAAAATGATGGAGTTCGTGAATTTGAAGCAAGGAACTATGAGTGTGAGAGAGTATGCCCTTAAGTTCAACTAGCTCTCTAAATATGATCCACACTTATTGTCGACCCGAGGCTAGAATGAACAAGTTTGTGATGACGGTATCTAATTTAGTTAATGAGGAGTGTCGTGTTGCTGTGTTTGATTAGTGACATGGATTTGGCCCCCCTAATGACTTATACCGAACAACTAGAGGGGGAAAATTGAGAAAGAGTTGAAGTGGTAAGGCCAAGAGAGCCCGTTTTGATGGTAAGTTCCTAGGTCCCAAGGGTGGTCGATTTCATCAAGGCCTAGGATCTTCTCATGCTCCTAATAGGAGGTTTGCCAATGACTATCTAAGAGCCAAGGTGATGGAAGTGTGGTGTCTAATGCCATGTGTCCAAAATGTGGTAGAGGCCATGGTGGCCTATGCATGAAGGACACTGATGCTTATTATAGTTGTGGGAAATTGGGTCATAAGAAGGTTAATGGCCTTGTAATCAAAACAAGGGTAAAGATGTTTGTCCACAAGGTCGGGGTGCATATGCGGTTCCTTTAAGGAGAGGAGGTCAACAAGGTGGTGCCCCAAGGCATAATCGGTTCTATGCTCTCCAAGGAAGACAAGGGGTTGATGACGTGCCGAAAGTCATCATCCATATGTTAAAAGTCTTTGATTTTGATGTGTATGCATTGATAGACCTGGGTGTCACTCTTTCTTTTGTTACTCCTTTTGTTGCCAAAAAGTTTCATGTTGAACCTGAATTGTTGTGTGAGTCGTATGAGGTGTCTACTCCCTTTGGTGCATCTATTATTGGTAGAAAGGTTTATAGAAATTTCCTTGTTCGTATTATGCATAAAATTTTTCTTTGTGATATTATTGAGTTAGATATGGTGGATTTTGATGTCATTCTTGGGATGGATTCGATGCATGCATATTATGCCTCTATTGATTGTAGAACCGTAGAGTCAAATTCCAATTCCCAAATGAACCCATCCTTGAGTGGGAGAGTCATGATGTGCTGGTCAAGGGTAGGTTTATCTCTTGCATTAAAGCCCAAAAGTTGATCTCTAAAGGGTGTCTCTATCATCTTTTGAGGGTTAGGGATGTTGAGTCCAAAGTCCTCTCTATGGAGTCTGTTCCAGTGGTAAATGAGTTTCTTGATGTCTTTCTTAATGACCATCCCTGTGTTCCTCCCGAAAGGGAAATAGACTTTGGCATAAACCTCCTTCCCGATACTCAACCCATTTCTATTCCCCCTTACCGTATGGCCCGACGGAGTTAAATAAGTTGAAGGATCAATTAGGGGACTTGTTGGAGAAAGGTTTTATTAGGCCTAGCCAATCACCTTGGGGTGCAATAGTGTTGTTTGTGAAGAAGAAGGATGGGTATCTTAGAATATGCATTGACTACTGTCAACGTCACCATAAAAAATAAGTATCCTTTACCAAGGATTGATGATCTATTTTACCAACTTCAAGGGGCTTGTCACATGTGTAAGATTGATCTTGGTACGGGTATCATCAAGTGAAGGTGAGAGAGTGTGACATTCCCAAGACGGTCTTCCGGACTAGGTATGAGCATTATGAATTTGTGGTTATGTCTGTTGGGTTGAGTAATGCACTGGCCATCTTCATGGATCTTATGAATATGGTCTTTAAACCCTACCTTGATTTTTTTGCTATGGTTTTCATTGATGATATCTTGATCTATTCTCATAGTAAGGAGGAGCATATGAGTCATTTGAGGGTGGTGCTTCAAAAATTGAGGCAAGAGAAGTTGTATGCTAAGTATGAGAAGTGTGAATTTTGGTTGAAAGAGGTTACCTTTCTAGGTCATGTGGTGTCGGGCAATGGTATTAAGGTGGATCCTAAGAAAACGGAGGTGATTAGAAATTGGCCTAGACCTTTGACTTCATTGCACATTCAAAGTTTCTTAGTCTTAGTAGGTTACTATCGAAGGTTTGTGAATGGGTCTCCTCTATTGCTTCTCCCATGAATAAGTTGACCCAAAAGAAGTCTAAATTTGTGTGGACCAATGAGTGTGAAAAGAGTTTCCAAACCTTGAAGGATAAACATGTCTCCGCTCCTATCTTGTCTCTGCTAGAAGGGTTGGAAGGGTTTCTTATGTATTGTGACGCCTCCCGAATTGGTTTGGGTTGTGTTTTGATGCAAAATGGTAAGGTGATAGCCTATGCATCTAGACAACTCTAGGTGCATGAAAAGAATTATCCTACTCGTGATCTTGAATTGGCCGCCATGGTATTTACTTTGAAAATTTGGCATCATTATTTATATAGGGTGCATGTTGATGTGTTTACTAATCATAAGAGTCTCCAATATGTGTTCCCTCAAAAAGATATCAACTTGAGGCAAAGAAGGTTGTAAGAATTCCTTAAGGATTATGATATGAGTGTACATTATCACCCCGGTAAGGCTAATGTTGTGGCCGATGCTTCGAGTAGAGTGTCTATGGGCAGCTTTGCTCATGTTGATAATAGAGGCAAGGAGGTGGCTAGAGAGGTTCATCGATTGCATAGATTGGTGGTTAGGTTGGAAGAGGTTAATAATGGTGGTATTGTGGTTGTTGATGGTTCAAAATCTTCCTTGGTTGATGAGCTAGAAGCAAAGCAAGATCTTGACCCCTCCTTGTTAGAATTGAAGAACTTGGTTAGAGATGGCAATGTGGAGTTTTTCTCCCAAGGGGGAGATGGTGCTTTTGGGTAACAAGGTAGGTTGTGTGTACCTAATGTTGATGGCTTGAGAAAGAGGATTCTTGATGAGGCTCATAATTCATCCTATTCTATTCACCCTGGTTCTACCATGATGTATAGAGATTTGAGGGATGTGTTTTGGTGGAGAGGAATGAAAAAAGACATTGCCAAATTTGTGTCCGATTTTCATAGTTACAAAATAGATAAAGCCGAACACCAAGGGCCGAGTGGCCTAACCCAAGATATAGAGATTCCCACTTGGAAGTGGGAGGGAATTAACATGGATTGTGTTGTTGGGTTGCCTAAGACTAGAAAGGGTTTTGATTCTATTTGGGTTGTGGTTGATAGAATGACAAAGTCAACTCATTTCTAAAACACCCCACACTTGCCTAGGAATACCCACATAATCGTAATTCCTTTATATCTCAAATCGAATATATTTAAACAATCCTCCACGTAGCTCGAAAAGACCCTATGATGCATTTCTTCTCAATATATCAAAATGCATGCAGAATTTTGCAAATCCGGCCTCATATTCCTATTCAGAAGGTAAGCTTGCTTGGGAAAATGAGTACCTACAAGGTATACTTTGTCCATGCCAAGAAATATAATTTTTGGTGAAAATTCACAAAAACAGTAGTTGCCCGCGATAGGTCCGCAACGTGGACCTGACGCGGACTAGTTCAAAAGTTTCCGAAAATTGTTTTTTTTACTCCAGAACAATTGGGTAATAACCCTAGACCTATATAAATGAAAATCCCTCATTCTTTAGCCGTTTATAGCCCTAAAGATTCACCAAAAACTCTCAAATTCCTCTTTAATCTTCATCAAATTCTCCATCCATTCTCAAGGTTTTCAAGACATCTTGTTGGAATTCAAGGAAACCAAGTCAAGTCTCAAGTCCTCCTCAAGATTCAAGAGTCCCAACACTCATCCGGATCTAAGGATTTCATTCAAGCTTCAAGCCTCCATTTCAAATCTTCTTCAAGAAACTCTCCAAAGTCAAGGTATGCGGGTTTCTTTTATCAGTTCATTTCACCCATGATACCCAAGCTTCCTTTTACCTAAAATTCCATGATTTAAAGTTGATTTAATCATGAATCTTACTTATTATGAATTTCACTGGACACTATGTTGGGGTTTCATGAAAGTGTGATTGTTTTAGCATGTTTTGAGCTATTGATCTAAGATCTATTAGGAGATTTGATGAAGCATTTTAATGTATATTCTTGAGGGTGTTATCAAGTACCAATTTATGGTTTTATAATAAATTTTTGAGCATGATTCCACTCTTGAATTGCAAGGTTTTACACTAGCATTACACACCCCACCCACCAAGTGTTTGATAAATTGTCCTTTTAAGGATTCTTTAGGTTTTGATGATCTATTGGTTGATTTTTGATCCAAGTGACTCTATGATGATTATGAGCTTTCTAAAGATATGTTTAACTCATGGAAATGTTGATGATGTTGTAAAGCCGGGTTTAAGCCCTTTCTTAAAGATTTTACCTCTTGTAAGCCCTTTAATGTTGATGTTGATGCAAGGGTAATGTTTGATCATAAACTGTTTTTATGTTTGAAATTAGGCTCACCATTAGAGGTCAAGGATGTTTTAGAGATACTCATTTCATATTCTATGTTTCGCATGAGTTACTAAAGTATGATTATTATAAGTATTCCATGGGATTAGACTTAGCACCGATCGATGGAGGGTTTGCTCTCTTTCCTTGAACTATGTGTCACCATAGGACTATGTTATACCCTTGCAATATTAGTGGATCCACTTAGAACACTTTCTCTTGAGGTTCTTCCCAAAATTGGGTCGTGTTCCCGTAAGGTGAAATTCTTAATGAAATCCTTTCCAAAATTGGGCCATGTTCCCATAAGGAAGGTTACTTCATACGAAATTGGGTCATGTTCCCATTAGTTTGAAGTATGGTTTACCTTGGCAAGTAGACCACCTCTTTACCGGTGAGGGGTAATCATTGGGATTCTAAGTTGTAGCTCACTTGGTCTTATTCTATGTCGGTTGAGGTCCCTTCCACACTTATGTACTATGTTCTATGCAATTGGAATGATTTACGAGCATGTTTTACTTCAAGCATTGATCATGCATGCCATATTGTTATTATGCGAATCCATTGCTCTTTTGATTATGATGCCTATCTCTTGTTGCATTGCATCCACATACTTAGTAATTCAGACGTACTAACACATACTCTATGCCTACATGATGTCACCATATAGGAAACGAAGCCCCACTTGAGCATCTCCACCCACGTGGCTAGTATGGTCTCACTCAAGCTTGTTAGTGAGTCCTCCATTCTTGGGACGTTGCTTATGATCTTATGTTATGTTCTAAGACTATCTTTCTTTTATGTATGTATTCACTATGAGGGTGAGCCTGGTTGCTTGTCTTGGCCCCCGCTTTTATCAATGTAGTACAGGTGTTGTTGGACATATTATATATCTATCATACGAGACTTGACTCTCTTGTTTCTTGATGTTTATAATGGAAGTCTCCCCTTAGTCCCAATTCCCCTTGTTTACCCCTTGTTTATGCTTATCTCTTATTGTCATTTTAATTGATTTTGCGTCCAAGGATGAGTAATGATATGCTATGAGGCTTGTTTGGGGTTCCTTCGAGTTTCCCATTCGCCGGTCATGTCTAGACCCTAGGCCTGGGTCATGAGAAAGATGGTATCAGAGCACTAGGTTGTTATATCCTTGTAGTCCAACACACCGCATCGATTAGAGTCTTATTCAGGGTTGTGTTGTGCACCACAACTATGAGATATTTTAGGAAATGTTTCCCTTCTTCATGGTCTATGTCATGCTTTAGAAGTTAGATAGGGGTTTTTCCTCTTACAAATGTTCTTTGCTCTTCTTGTTGATCATGCCACTTCAAAGAGGGAAGCGAAGGAAGGTAAGTTGAAGGTTTTGATTTTGATTGATCCGGGTTCCACTATTCTTTTCATTATTACTTTTGGTTGCTATGTACTTCTTGCGTGTCCCGAGTGGTTATGTGAACCTTTGGTGTCTATCTCTTTGTTGAGTATATCGTTGCTATGAATGTTCATAGGTGTTGTTCCATGTTCATATTGCCTTATGTCTTGTCTTGTGATCTTGTTGGAGTTGATGTGGTAAAATTGATGTCATGCTTGGCATGGACTAGTTGCATACATATTATGTCCCCATGGATAGTAGGATACGTAGAGTTAGAACCTGACTCCCTATGAACCCGTCTTTGAGTGGGTGGTTGTATGGTATCAAAAGAGGTAGGTCCACTCTTGTCTTAACGTCCAATTGGTCTCTAAGGGTTTCCCCATGTTCTTATTGCTTGGGATCTTGCCTTGTGATTTTGGTTGAACTTAGTTTGTTGGATTCGAGGTCTTGAGGTGGTTCGGCTACTTGCATATTGTGTCCCCTTTGATTGTAGAACCTATAAGGTTGTAACATGATGGTTAAGAATGGTCAATCTGTTTGGTCAACTATAATGGGTTAGTCACTTCTCTAAGCTTGATCGTTGGTTCGAGTCTTGTTCCCAAGTGATGATGAGGATAGGTGATCTCCCTAAGTGTCTTTTCGATTTAGGAGTGAGCCTTTTGAGTATGTTGGAGTTGTCTGCTTGACTTATGCATCGGCTATGTTTATGGGTTTCATGAATAGGGTCTTTAGTCCCTACCTTATTATGCTTGTGGGGGTCTCTAGTGATGTTGTATGGATTTATTTAGAGCTTGTGAACCATTTGGGGGTGGTGTTCCAAATCTTAGGATAAGAGGAGTTGTATGCTAAGTATGTGAAGTGTGAAATGTGGTTAAAGGAGGTTACCTCCCTAAGTCATGTGGCATCGGAGGAAGGTATTACGACTGATCCTAAGAAGACGTATGTGATTAGAAATTGGCCTAGGCCTTTGACTCCCTTGGATATTTAGAGCTTCTTGGGAATACGGGGTTACTATCGGAGGTTTGTGAATGAAATCCCTTCTATTGCATCTCCCATGACTAAGTTGACCCAAAAGAAGGCTAAGGTTGTGTAACCAATGAGTGTGGAAAGAGTTTAAAAGCCTTGGAGAATAAGCTCATCTCCGCTTTTATCTTGTCTTTATCGGTTCGGTTGGAAGGGTTTGTTCTGTTGTGATGTCTCCCGGATTGGTTTGGGTTCTGTATTGATGCAAGATAGTTAGGTGGGAGCCTACACTTTTGCTTTGAAAATTTGGCATCATTGAGTGTATGGGGTGCCGGTTGATGTGCTTACCATTCATAAGAGTCCCCAATAAGTGTTCACTCAAAAAGATCTCAACTTGAGGCAAAGAAGGTTGTTAGAACTTCTTAAGGATTATGATATGACTGTGCATCATCATCCCAGTATGGCTAATGTCATGGCGGATGCTTTGATCAGGGTGCCTATGGATAGCCTAGTTCATGTCGATGATGGTGGCAAAAAGGTCACTAGAGAGATCCACCGATTGGCTAGATTGGGGGTTAGCTTGGAGGAAGTTGAGCATGGTGGTGTAGTATTCTTTATGGTTCCAAATCTTCTTTGGTTGAAGATATCTAGTTTAAGCAAGGTCGTGTTTCCGCCTTACTAGGGTTGGGGAGTTATTGGTGAAAAGATGATAGAGTGGAGGTTGTCTCCCAAGGGGGAGATAGTGGTTTATGGTACCAAGTGGACTATGTGTAATTAAGGTTAACAATGAGTTTAGGGTTGCGAGTCCTTATATAGTATGGAGGAGGATTGGTAAGATTGCTTAAAGATTGGAATTACCTAGGGATATGGTTATGGTTTGTTCTGTTTTTTATGCTTTTAGGTTGAAGGGATGTGGTCGTGACTCTAGTGTCATAGAACTCCTAAGATTGTGGGTGCTGTGGAGGGTAGGTTGACTTAGGAAGGGGTCCCGGTAGAGGTATTGGATGGAAGGGTTTAAAAAGTTGATTGGTAAGGGTGTAGTGTTTGTCAAGGCCCTTTGGAAGAATCGTCAAGTCGAAAGTGTCTCCCGAGGAGATGGAGCGGGCATGGAAAAGCAATATCCGTACCTCTTTCATTCTATTCAAGCTTATGATAACATGTTGAACCCCTTTCTTGTGATTTAAAGTCTTATGTTTCAGCCCTTATGTCATTTGCATGCATCCATGTTCATGTTGACAAGTTCGTGACGATTTTTGACACTTATGTTGAGATTTTGAAAATGGTGTTTTAAATGTATTGTTGCACTCTTGTTGGGGCTGATTTGTTCATGATTACTCTTCTTATATACATCTATTTGACGTTCGGGGATGAATGTTCCTAAGGGGGAGATATAGAAACGCCCCACACTTGTCTAGGAATTCCCCTATAATCGTAATTCCCTTATATCTCAAATCAAATATATTAAACACTCCTACACGTAGCTCAGAAAGACCCTATGATGCATTTTTTCAATGTCTAAAAATCCGTGCAGAATTTTGCAAATCTGACCTCATATTCTTGTTTAGAGGGAAAAAATTGTGTGGGAGAACGAGTACCTATAAGGTATACTTTGTTCATGCCAAGAAAATTAATTTTTTGCGAAACTTCGCAAAAATAGTAGCTATTCGCGGTAGGTTCGCGACGCGGACTGACGCAAACTAGTTCAAAAAGTTTCTAAAAATTGTTCTTTTTACTCCAGGGCAATTGGGTAATACCTATACCTATATAAATGAAAATCCCTCATTCTTTAGCCGTTGTTAGCCATAAAAACTCACCAAAAACTCTCAAATTCCTCTCTAATCTTCATCAAACTCTCCATCCATTCTCAAGGTTTTCAAGAAGTTTTATTGGAATTCAAGGAAACAAAGTCAAGCCCCAAGTCCTCCTCAAGACTCAAGAGTCTTAAAACTTATCCGGATCTAAGAATTTCATTCAAGCTTCAGGCCTCAATTTCAAATCTTCTTCAAGAAACTCTCCAAAGTCAAGGTATGTGGGTTTCTTTCATCGGTTCCTTTCACCCATGATACCCAAGTTTCTTTTTACCTAAATTACATGATTTAAAGTTGATTTACTCATGGGTCTTACTTATTATGAATTTCAGTCTACTATGTTGGGGTTTCGTGAAAGTGTGATTGTTTTAGCATATTTTGAGCTATGAATCTAAGGTTTATTGTTTGATTTGATGAAGGGTTTTGATGTATATTGCTTGAGGGTGTTACCAAGTACCTATTTATGATTTTACAATAAATTTTCGAGCATGATTTCACTCTTGAATTGCATGATTTTACACTAGCATTACACACCCACCAAGTATTTGATAAAATGTCTGTGTAAGGATTCTTTAGGTTTTGATGATCTATCAGTTGATTTATGATCCAACTTACTCTATGATTATTATGAGCTTTCTAAAGATATGTTTAACTTATGGAAATGTTGATGATGTTGTAAAGCCAGGTTTAAGCCCTTTCTTAAAGATCTTATCTCTTGTGAGCCCTTTAATGTTGATGTTGATGCAAGGGTAATGTTTGATCATAAACTATTCTTATGTTTGAAATTGGGTTCACCATTATAGGTCAAGGATGTTTTAGAGCTACACATGTCATGATTCTATGTTTCTCATAAGTTACTAAAGTATGATTATTATAAGTATTCCATGGGATTAGACTTAGCACCGATCGATGGAGGGTTCGCTCTCTTTCCTTGAACTATGTGCCACTATAGGACTATGTTATACCCTTGCAATACTAGTGGATCCACATAGTACACTTTCTCTTGAGGTTCTTCCTGAAATTTGGTCGTGTTCCCATAAGGTGAAGTTCTTAATGAAATCTTTTCCAAAATTGGGTCATGTTCCAGTAAGGAAGGTTACTTCGTACGAAATTGGGTCATGTTCCCATAATTTTGAAGCATGGTTTACCTTGGCAGGTAGACCACCTCTTTACTAATGAGGGGTAATCATCGGGATTCCAAGTTGTAGCTCACTTGGGCTTATTCTATGTCTGTTAAGGTCTCCACCCACACTTATGTATTATGTTCTATAAAATTGGAATGATTTACAAGCATGTTTTACTTCAACCATTGATCATGCATGCCATATTGTTATTATGCGTATCCATTGCTTATAATTATGCATTTTGAGTAAATGCCTATCTCTTATTGCATTGCATCACATATACTTAGTACATTCAAACATACTAAGGCATACGATATGCCTACATGATGTCACCATGTTGGAACCGGAGCCCCGCTTAAGCATCTCCACCCACATGGCTAGTATGGTCTCACTCAAGCTTGTTGGTGAGTCTTCCATTCCGGGGATGTTGTTTATGGTCTTATGTTATGTTCTAAGACTATCTTTCTTTTATGTAAATGAAGGTAAGTCCGGTTGCTTGTCTTGGCCTCCGCTCTTATCTATGTAGTAGAGGTGTTATTGGACATATTATGTACCTGTGATACGCGACTTGACTCTCATTTTTCTTGGTGTTTATAATGGAAGTCTCCCCTTAGTCCCAATTTCCCTTGTTTATGCTTATCTCTTATTATCATTTTAATTGCTTCAAGGATGTGTAATGATATGCTATGAGGGTTGTTTGGGGTTCCTTCAGGTTCCCCGTTCGCCGTTCACGTCTAGGCCCTAGGCTTAGGTCGAGACAATTTCCTACCAATTAAGATTACTTATGGGGCCGAAGACTATGCTAAATTGTACATTCATGAGTTGGTTAGATTGCATGGGTTGCCCTTGTTTATCATATCAGATTGTGGTGCTCAATTTACTTCACACTTTTTGAGGTCCTTCCAAAGAGGTCTTGGTACCAAGGTTAAGCTTAGTATGGCCTTTCACCCTCAAACGGATAGCCAAGCCGAAAGAACTATCCAAACTCTTGAGGATATGCTTAAAGCTTGTGTATTGTAGTTTAAGGGTAGTCAGGATGATTACCTTCCTTTTATTGACTTTTCTTATAATAATAACTATCATTCTAGCATTATGGCTCCTTTTGAGGCTGTCTATGGTAGATGTTGTAGGTCCCCGGTTGGATGGTTTGAGGTAGGGAAAATGGCTTTGTTGGGTCCGGATCTGGTTGTGGTGTCTATAGAGAAGGTAAGCTTGATTAGAGAAACGTTTAAAATAGCTCAAAGTCTTCAAAAGTCCTATACCAATGTGAGGAGAAGGAATCTTGATTTAATGTTGGTGATTGGGTCTATTTGAAGGTATCACCCATGAAGGGTGTGATTAAAAAGGGTAAATTGAGTCAAAGATATGTGGGTCCTTATAGGTTGTTGAGGAGGGTTGGTAAGGTAGCCTATGAGTTGGAGTTGCCTAGTGAAATGGACATGGTTCATCCAGTTTTTCATATATCTATGTTGAGGAAATGTGTGGATGACCCGAATGCTATTGTCCCATTGGATGTCATGGGTGTTGTTGCAAACAACTTGACTTATGAAGAGGTTCCAGTAGAGATCTTGGATAGACAAGTGAAGAGGTTGAGGAACAAGGATGTGGCTTCCATTAAGGTCCTTTGGAGGAATCAACAAGTTGAAAGTACTACATGGGAAGCCGAGGCAGACATGGAAAAGTGGTATCCCTATCTCTTCCATTCTACTCAAGCCTAAGGTACTAATTCTAAGTCCACTATGTGATTTCAAGTCTTATGTTTCAGTCCCTATGTCATTTGCATGCATCCATGTTTATGTTGACAAGTTCATGGTGATTTTGACGCTTATGTTGAGACTTTTGAAATGATGTTTAAGTACATTATTTCATTCATATTGGTGCTGATTTCTTCATGATAACTCTTCTTATGTACGCTTCTTTGACATTCGAGGACGAATGTTCCCAAGGAGTTGATATTGAAACGACCCCAAAAAGTACCAGAAAATATGCCTCGGAAGTGTCCATAATCGTCATTTTCATATATCTCAAAATCCTTGTGTGATATCGAAAATTCGACTTCATATTCTTCAACAAAGGGAAATATTGAGTGGGAAATGGGTCTAACCCCAGATTTAGAGCAACCGTATCAAACTTTGAAATTCCCAAAATTCATATTCCAAAGAGGTCTCTCGCCGCGGAGATGTGTATTTTTGTTGCCAGTTATTTTATCTTGATCCAAGGCTTTAAGACCTTGGGCCTAATTCTTCCCATGCGTAAAAATACATATACTTAGCCATATTTCACCTTCATATCATCCAAAACATTCCCCAAGACTCTCTCAAATACTTATTTCACTCAAAATCAAGGGTCCCAAACTCATTCCGGATCTTAAGGAATTCACTCAAGCTTCAAGTTCTCAATCCAATCTTCATCAAGGAATTCTCTAATGTTGAGGTATCTGGGTTTCAACCATTGAGTCCTTTAAACCATGATGCCCAAGCTTCCGTTTTACATAAATTTCATGTTTCAAAGTTAATTTACTTGTGGGTCTTACTCATTGTGAATTTGACTATAAACTATGTTGGGGTTTCATAAAAGTGTTACTGTTTAAGCATGTTTTGAGCTATGAATCTAGTATCTATTTTGAGATTTGATGAAGGGTTTCAATGTATATTGCATGAGGGTATTACCAAGTATTGGTGGGTTGATTTATTTAAAGTTTTCTTGCATGATTTCACTCTTGAATTGCATCGTTTTACACTAGCATTGCATACCAACCAAGTGTTTGACAAAATGACCGGTTTAGGGTTCTTGAGATATTGATGATCCATTGCATGTCCTATGACTTAAATGAATTTATGATAATGAAAGGAAGGTATATATGTGTTGATTTCATGAAAAATAGCTATAGTGTTGCAAGTTGACCACACCTTGTTGAGGGGGTGTTATACCTCAATCCATGGATGGTAGGGTGAGACAACCATCAACCTATTAAGGGGTTGATACCACAATTACCATGCTTAGTAGGGCGTAACAATCATCAACCAATTGAGGGGATGATACCTCAATCACCATGGATGGTAGGGCATGACAACCATCAACCAATTGAGGGGTTGATACTTTAATCGCCAGGGATAGTAGGGCGTGACAACCATCAACAAATTGAGGGGTTGATACCTTAATCACCATGGATGGTAGGGTGTGACAACCATCAAGAGGTCTATTACTATACGTGTAATATATTCTATATAAGCATTTTTACTTCAAGCACCATTCATACATGTCATATCGCTATTATAATATCCATTGCTTATGATATTGCATTTTGCCTATATTGCTTATCTCTTGTTGCATTGCATCATACATACTTAGTACACTCAAATGTGCTAATGTATACTCAATGCCTACATGATATTACCATGTAGGAGCTGGAGCCTCACTTAACCTCCTCCACGTGGCTAGTACAATTTCTCTCAAAGCAAGTTGGTGAGTCCTCAACTCCGAGGACATGCTTCTCTCGCTTTATGCTATGCATTGGCTCTTCTTATGTTGGAAACTTATGGCTATGAGGGTGAGCCTGAAGATTGTCTTGGCCCCTGCTCCTCTCGATGTAATAGAGGTCTTGTTGGAACCTTATGACATGTTAATGTTATACTATTGGATTGTTATGTTTCTATGGTATCAAATATGTCCCTTAGCCCCGTATTTCCCTTTTTTCTCTCTATTGTTGTTGTATAATTACTTCTGCAACTAAGGATGTGCAATGATATGCTAAGAGTCTTGTTTGGGTTCCCTTTGGGTTCCCCATTCGCCATGTCACATCTTGGCCCTAGGTCTGAGTCGTGACACCATCTTCCATTGGGTGAACTATATTTGGGCCACCCCTTTGAGTTGGTAGGCCGCCAAATCCACTTTCTCCTCCGAGTTAACACCCATAATAGTCAACACCTTATACACCTCATCAATGAAATCTTGAGGGTCCTCATCCACTTTAGACCCATGGAACTCCAGTGGATTCATTCTAGTAAAACCCCTCACCCTTGAGGCCAGAGTAGAAGCATGAGGGGCTTGGGCCCCTTGGTTAATTTGGTTGGTCATAGCATGGGCCAACATGGAGATAGCATCTTGGAACTCTTCATGAGCCACTACCCCATCTTGACGAGCTTGAGGAGCGGGAGGAGCCGGTTGCTCCTCGGGTGCGCGGGCTTTTGTTTCCCTTAGAATGGGCATGATCTAGAATAGCAAAGAACATTCGTTAGGGGAAAACCTTATCTTAACTTCTATAGCACGATAAAGATCATGAAGAAGGAAAACATTTCCTAAAACTCCCCATAGCCTCTTGCTCATAGTTGTGGTGCACTTCACAACCATGAACAAGACTCTAATCAACGCGTAGTGTTGGATTTTGAGGACCATTAACAATCTAGTGCTCTAATGATATGGCAAATGGGAACCCTAAGGGACCCCAAACAAGCCTCTTAGCATATCAATTACACATCCTTGGTCGCAGAAGCAAAGTAAACAACAACAAGAATATAAATAAGGGAAAAAGGGACTAAGGGAAGTCTTAACACTACAAAGCACATAAAGTCAAAGATCAAAACATAGATACATCAATTGTTCCAACAACACCTCTAAACATAGATTGGGCGGGGGCCAAGACACCTTCCGGGCACACCCTCATAGTATCAAAGATCAACATAGAGAATAACATGAGTAAAAGTAGCATAGCTAGTGTTCCCGAACTTGAGGACTTGCTAAAAGCTTTTCCCCAAATAATCTACTAGCCACGTGGAGGATGATCAAGATGAGTCAGGTCCCTACATGGTGATATCATGTAGACAAAAGTATGCATTAGTACGTTTGAATGTACTAAGTGTGTAGGATGCAATGCAACAAGACATAAGCCAATATAGTCAAAATGCATAGTAATAGGCAATAGATAAGCATAATCTCAATATAACATGCATGATCAACGCTTTAAGTAAAACATGCTTATAAATGATTGAACTTACATAGAACATAATACATATGTGGGAAAAGACCTCAATGACAAAGAATAAGTCCAAGCGAGCTACACCTTGGAATTCTGATGATTACCCCTCAATAGTAAAGAGGTGCTCCACTTGCCAAGGTAAATCATACTTCAAACTTACCGGAACATCACCCAATTTCATATGAAGTAACCTTCCTTACAGGAACATGACCCAATTTCGAAAAGGATTTCATCAAGAAACTTCACCTTATGGGAGCACGACTCGATTTTAAGAAGAACCTCAAGAGAAAGTGTACTAAATGGATCCACTAGTAAATCAAGGGTAAAGTATACTCCTATAGTGCCACATAGTTTTAGGTGTGGGAAAAGACCTCAATGACAAAGAATAAGACCAAGCGAGCTACACCTTGGAATCCCGATGATTACCCCTCAACAGTAAAGAGGTGCTCCACTTGCCAAGGTAAATCATACTTCAAACTTATCGGAACATCACCCAATTTCATATGAAGTAACCTTCCTTATATGAACATGACCCAATTTCGAAAAGGATTTCATGAAGAAACTTCACCTTATGGGAGCACGACTCGATTTTAAGATGAACCTCAAGAGAAAGTGTACTAAATGGATCCACTAGTAAATCAAGGGTAAAGTATAATCCTATAGTGGCACATAGTTTGAGGAAAGACAGCATCCCCTCAATCCATCGGTGCTAAGCTTAATCTCATGGAATAATTCAAATAATCAAATCTTTAGTAACTTGTAATGAAAATAGAATCATATCACGAGTAGCTCTAAAACATCTTTGACCTCTGATGGTGAGCCTAACTTTTAAACATAAGAATAGATCATCATCAAACATTACCCTTGCATTAACATCAAAGACTCACAAGAGGGAAAATCTTTGTAAAGGGCTTAATCCAACATCATAGACATTTTCATGAATTAAATACATCTTTTGAAAGCCCAAAATCATCATAAAGTCACTTGACTCAAAAAACATGCAATAGATATCAATAACTTTAAGAATACTTGAAAAGGCATTTTATCAAGCACTTGGTTGGTGTGCAATGTTAGTTCGAAATCATGCAATTCAAGAGTGAGATAGTATGAGAAAACTCAATGTAAATCCACCCACCAACACATAGTAAAATCCTCATGTAAGATACCTTGAAATCCATCATCAAATCTCATAATAGACCATAGATTCATAGCTTAAAAATATGAATAATCAATCAACATTTCATAAAACCCCAACATAATTCATAGTCATAATCCATAATAAGTAATACCAATAAGTAATACAACTTAAAAACATGCAATTTTCACAAAAAGAAAGGTTGGGCACCATGGTTGAAAGAACCCAATGGTTGAAACCCACATACCTCAAACATGGGTTTTCTTGATATAGTTTTGAAGGAGGGTTGAAGCTTGAAGAGAGTTTGAGACCCGGAATTGAGCTTGGGACACTTGAATTTGGATGCAATAATTGGCTAAGTGTTAGAGAGCGTTTTGAGGGTGTCCTGAGTGATATAGAGTTCAAAAATGACTAAGTATAGGTGTTTTTATGCACAGGAGGGCATGGGCCTAAGACCCCAAGGCCTTAGGCCAAAACCGGAAAACTGGGAACAAATTAACATTGATCCGCGCCCCCGGTGCGTCGCGGCCAGGGAGCGGATTGTCGTTGGAATCCGCAAATTTTGGAAAATGAAATTCCACTACGGTTGTTCTAAAATCAAGGCTATACACATTTACCACTCATTTCGCCCCCCGATCATGAAAATGAAGTCAGATATTCGATATCATGCACAAATTTTGAGATATATATAGGCATTTCCAAGGCACATTTTCGGGCATTTTTGGGGCATTTCAATATCTCCCCCTTGGGAATATTCATCTCCGAACATCAAGGAAACGTACATAAGAGAAGTAGTCATGAATATTTTAGCCCAACACGAATGCAGCAAATGCACTTAAACATCATTTTCAAAAATCTCAACATGAATGTCAAAATCACCATAAACTTGTCAACATAAACATGAATGCATGCAAATGACATAAAGGCTGAAGCAGAAGCCTTGAAATCATAGAAGGGCTTAGTTAAGCTTGAGAAGAATGAAAGTGGTACGAATATTGCTTCTTGACATTCATTCCGACTCCTCATGGGACACTCTCAACTTGATGGTTCTTCCAAAGGACCTTAATTTACACCACATCTTTTTTCCCCAACCTTAAACTCAAGATCTCTCCTTCTTACATCGGAATAGGACTTTTGCCTACTTTAAGCCGTTTTCAATCTTTCCCTTATCAACCTCACCTCCTTCAAAGCTCCCATAACCAAATCTGGTAGAATCAAAGTAATCTCACCAACACACCTCTCTCAAATCACCATACATCTTTGTACAACCGATGTGAATGGAAATCGAGGTGAATGGAATAGGATGAATTATGGGCTTCCTTCAAGATCAACTCTTTCAAATCACCCACATTAGGCACACACAACCTACCTTGGTACCTAAAGGTACCATCTCCCTCTTGGGAGAAAACCTCCACTTTACCATCCTTCACCAAGGCCTTTAACTCTAGCAAGACGGGGTAAAGATCTTGTTTTGCCTTTTTCTCCTCAATCAATGAAGATTTAGAACCATCAACATCCACTACACCACCATTACCAACTCCATCCAACTAACCCCCAACCTAGCAAACCTGTATACTTCTATAACCACCTTTTTGTTACCCACAATTCATACTTATCATATTTAGCAAACGATCTCTCATCCGTTCAAATTCGCAACATTACCCTCAAATGCCTCTCATGCTACTCTTCACTCCGGGAATAGATACAGATACCATCAAATAAAACCATCCCAAACAAGTCAAGGTAGGGTTTGAAGACCCTGTTCTAAGATCCATAAACATAGTCAGTGCATTAGCCAGGCCAAAAAACATTACCCTAAATTCAAACTATCAGAAAGGACATCAAACTCTCATTGACCACCAAATTCGACTCAATAGTAAAGAACTTTAGACTCAACATCCCTAACTCTCATAAGATGATATATACACCCTTTAGAAATCAACTTTTGGGCTTTAATGCAATAAAATGAATCTACCCTTGACCACCACATCATGACTCTCCCACTCAAGGACGGGTTCATTAGGGAATTGGAACTTGACCCTATGGTTCTACAATCAATAGAAGTATAATATGCATGCAACCAATCCATCCCAAGAATGACATCAAAACCCACCATATCTAATTCAACAAAATCACAAGGCAAGACTTTATGAAAAATAAACACGGGACAATTTTTATAGACTCTCTCCTAGCAACAATGGACTCACCAATAGGGGTAGACACTTTATAAGGTTCACACAACAATTCGGAGCTAATGTGAAGCTTTTTGGCAACAAAAGGAGTAATAAAAGAAAGAGTGGCACCCAGCCTATCAAAATCAAAAACCTTAGCATACCGGTGACAACATTGGGCACCTCATCTACCCCTTGCCTCCCTTGAAGAGCATATAATGTATTTTGCCTTGGCTTATCCCTTGGTGATCTCCCTTTCTTATTTGGCCTGCATTAGCACCTTAGCCTTAAGGACCACCATCTCTACCTGTGGGTTGAGCATGAGGACAACCACTAACTTTGTGACCAAATTCACCACAACTAAAGCAAGCATTCTTCAAACATGGGCCACCATGGCCTTTCCCATACTTTCGACATCTAGGTTTTGTCACCCCCTCATTAACTCCTTGAAATCCTCGATTTGGCACTTTATCATAGGTAAACTCCTTGTTGGAAGCATTGGATGAATCTTGGCCTTGGGTCTTGTAGCCTTGAGGAAATCGGCCACCCTTGGAACCTTGGAATCCACCTTCAAAAATGGGACCTCTTGGCCTCACCACTCCTTCTCTTTCTCAACTTTTACCCCTCTAGTTGTTCGGTATAAGTCATGAGGCGGAAAAAAACCATATCACCTATCAACATGGCCATACAGCACTCCTCATTTACCAAGTTAGACACGCCTGACATAAATTTGTTCATCGTAACCTCGGTTTGGCAAATAATTGTGGGGCATACTTGGAGAGTTGGTTGAACTTGAGGGCATACTCCCTTACACTCATAGACCCTTGCTTTAGATTCATAAATTCCATCACTTTGGCCTCCCTTAGCTCTATAGGAAAGAATCAGTTGAGAAATACCACCTTGAACTCTTCCCAAAGGATGGCATTATTGTTCCCCTCCTCCATCTTCCATTGGGTGAACCATATTTAGGCCATCCCTTTGAGTTGGTATGCCTCCAACTACGCTTTCTCCTCCAAGTTAACAACCATAATAGATAATACCTTATACACCTCATCAATGAAATCTTGAGAGTCCTCGTCAACTTTAGACCCATGGAACTCCGGCGGATTCATCCTAGTAAAATCCCTCACCCTTGAGGCCGGAGTGGAAGCATGAGGATTTTGGGCCCCTTGGTTGATTTGGTTGGTCATAACATGGGCCAAAATGGTGATAGCATCTCAAAACTCTTCATGAGCCACTCCCCCATCTTGAGGAGCTCGAGGAGCGGGAGGATCTAGCTGCTCCTCAGGTGTACAGTTCTTCCCTTTTGAATTGGCATGATCTAGAATAGCAAAGAACATTCATTAGAGGAAAACCCTAACTTCTATAGCACGACATAGGTCACGAAGAAGGAAAACATTTCCTAAAATGCCTCATAGCCTCTTGCTCATAGTTGTAGTGCACTTCACAACCATGAACAAGACTCTAATTGATGCATTATGTTGGGTTCTGAGGACCATTAACAACCAAATGCTCTGATGATACGGTGAATCGGAACCCAAAGGGACCCCAAACAAGCCTCTTAGCATTTAATTACACATCCTTGGTCGCGGAAGCAAAGTAAACAATAAGAAGAATATAAACAAGGAGAAAAGGGACTAAAAGAAGTCTTAACCTTACAAAGCATAAAGAGTCAAAGCTCAAGCATCAATACATCAATTATTCCAACAAAACCTCTAAACATAGATTGGACGGGGTCTAAGACACCTTTCAAGCTCACCCTCATAGTATCAAAGTTCAACATAGAGAAATACCATAAGCAAGAGTAGCATAGCTGGTGTCCTCGAACTTGAGTACTAACCAAAAGCTTTTCTTAGAATAATCTCGCTAGCCATGCGGAGGATGATCAAGAGGAGCTTTGGTCCCTAAATGGTGATATCATTTAGGCAAGAGTATGCATTAGTACGTTCGAATGTACTATACAAAAAGACATAATCCAATATAGTCAAAATGCATAGTAATAGGCAATAGATAAGCATAATCTCAATATGACATGCATGATCTATGCTTTAATCAAAACATGCTTATAAATCATTTAACTTACATAGAACATAATACATATGAGGGAAAAGACCTCAACTGAAAAAGAATAAGACCAAGCGAGTTACAACTTGGATCCCGATGATTACCCCTCATCGGTAAAGAGGTGGTCTACTTGCCAAGGTAAACCATACTTCAAACTTACCGAAACATGAC
This sequence comes from Solanum medicagineum, assembly GCA_026153255.1. NCBI lineage: Eukaryota > Viridiplantae > Streptophyta > Magnoliopsida > Solanales > Solanaceae > Solanum > Solanum medicagineum. The sequence goes on from JAPFFP010003099.1 coordinate 36,138, forward strand.
TTAATTTCGTATGAAGTAACCTTCCTTATGGGAACATGACCAAATTTTGGAAAGGTTTTCATCAAGAAAATTTACCTGATGGGAACACGACTTAATTTTGGGAAGAACCTCAAGAGAAAGTGTACTAAATGGATACACTAGTAAAGCAAGGGTAAAGTATGATTCTATGTTGGCATATAGTTTGAGGAAAAGTGCATCCCCTCAATCCATCGGTGCTAAGCCTAATCACACTAATTAACTAAAATAATCATATCTTTAGTAATTTGTAATGAACATAGAATCATAACACGAGTAGCTCTAAAACATCTTTAACCTCTATGGTGAGCCTAACTTTTAAACATAAGAAAACATCATCATCAAACATCACCCTTGCATTAGCATCAAAGGCTCACAAGAGGAAAAATCTTTGAAAAGGGCATAATCCAACATCATAGACATTTTCATGAATTCAATACATCTTTTGAAAGCTCATAATTATCATAAAGTCACTTGACTCATAAAACATGCAATAGATCATCAAAAAACTTTAAGAATCCTTGAAAAGGTATTTTATTAAATACTTAGTGGGTGTGCAATGTTAGTTCAATATCCGCCAATTCAAGAGCGAGACAATATGAGAAAACTCAATATAAATCAACTCACCAACACATAGTACAACCCTTATGTAAATACCTTGAAATCCATCATCAAATCTCATCATAAACCATAGACTCATAGCTCAAAAACATGCATAATCAATCAACATTTCATAAAACCTCAACATAGTGTATAGTCATAATCTATAATAAGCAATATGCATAAGCAATACAACTTGAAAACATGTAATTTTCATAAAATGGAAGGTTGGGAACCATGGGTGAAAGAACCCAATGGTTGAAACACACATACCTCAAACTTGGGTTTTCTTGATGCAGTCTTGAAGGAGGCTTTAAAGCTTGAAGAGAGTTCTTGAGATCTGGAATTGAGCTTGGGACACTTGAATTTGGATAAAATATTCGGTTAAGTGTTGGTGAGGGTTTTGAGAGTGTCTTGAGTGATATAGAGTTGAAAAATGACTAACTATAGGTGTTTTTATGTATAGGAGAGCATGCCCAAGAACCCAAGACCTTAGCCCGAAACTAAAAAACTGAGAACAAAATAACGCCAGTCCGCGCCCCTAGCGCGTCGTGGACAGGGCGCGGATCGTCTCTAGAATCTGCAAATTTTGGAAAATGAAATTCCACTACTGTTGCTCTAAAATTGGAGTTATACCTATTTCCCACTCAATATTTCCCCCTAATCACGAATATGAAGTTGAATTTTTGATATCACACACAAATTTTGAGATTTATAGAAATTACGATTATGGGCATTTCCGAGGCTTTCGGGAATTTTTGGGGCGTTTCATAAACTATGTAGGACACCCAAAAAAATGTATGCTAGGGTGAAAATATCGACAGAGGTGGCCAAGGCAAAAGTTATGACAAAAAAACAACTCCCCTCAGAACTACGTTGTGACTTGATCCTTTTTATTGAGGTACGTAGGTACTTGGAATTATATTCTAAGCTTTGTCGCATTAGTGTTAAAAAAATTATATGTCCCTACCAGATTTCTTATGAGGGTAAAGCCCTATGGAATGCTTGAGGCTTCAAATTTGGTCACATTTGCAGATTGAAGTTTTCAAATTCCTCAAGTCTGCAAGTTGAAAGTCCCCGAGTCTACAAGTTGGTTCTTAAATTAACTAAGTATGCAAGTTGAAATCTTTGATTCTCCAAATATGCCAATCAAAGTCTTCAAATTCTTTAAGTATTTAAGTTGAATTCTTCAAATTCTTCGAGTTTGCATGTTGAAGTCTTTGATTCTCCAAGTATGCAAGTCAAAGTCCTCAAATCCTTCAAGTCTTCGAATTCTTCGAGTTTGCAAGTTGAAGTCTTTGATTCTCCAAGTACGCAAATCAAAGTCTTCAATTTCTTCAAGTATACAAGGGGGAGTCTTCAAATTCTTCGAGTTTACAAGTTGAAGTCTTTGATTCTCTAAGTATGAAAATCAACGTCTCCAAATTTCTTCAAGCATACAAGTTAAAGTCTTCGAATTCTTCGAATTTGTAAGTTGAAGTGTTCATATACTCCAAGTATGCATGTTGAAGCATTTATAAATTTCAAGTATGTAAGTTAAAGTCTGCAAATTCTTCAAGTGCGTGATTTGGGATTTCAAATCAATCAAGTATGCATATTAAAGACTTTAAATTCTCGAAATTTGCAATTTGAAGTCTTCAAATTTTCTTCTTCTTAAAGCTGAAGTTTCAAATTCACCATGTTTATGAGTCAGATTCTTTAAAGCTGTTAAGTCCAAAAGTTAAAGCCTTCAAGCCTTGGACTTTATATTTACCTTTCTTAAGTCTAAAATGAGTAACTATCTTTTTGCATCTTGGGGATTCCTTCGAATTGCCTTTCTTGGGGATTCCTTCAAATTGTCCCTTTGCACCTTAAGTTGGCTTTCATGAATTCTTTCTTAAAATGATCTCTAAATTTCCATACCTTAAGGTGGACAAAACTTGTCCCTTTGCACTTTAAGCTGGCCTTTTCTTGGGCTTATTCTTAAAAGGATCTCTAAATTTCCATGTCTTAAGGTGGACAAAATTTGTCCCTTCGCACCTTACGATGGCCTCTTCACACCTTATGATAAGGCACTTGGAATATTGCAAAGCCTCAAATTGGAGATCATATATGTTTAAACATTTGGAATATTGTAAAGCCTCAAATTGGAGATCCCATGTGTTTAAATATTTGAAATATTGTAAAGCCTCGAATTGGTGATCTGTTATGTTTAAACATTTAGAACATTATAAAGCCTCAAATTGGTGCTCCCTTATGTTTAAATATTTGGAACATTGTAAAGCCTCGAATTGGATATCTCATGTGTTTAAATATTTGGAACATTGTAAAACCTCAAATTGGTGATCCGATAACATTGTAAAGCCTCGAATTGGTGATCCCTTATGTTTAAACATTGGAAACATTGTAAAGTCTCGAATTGGTTGTCCCTTATGTTTAAACATTTGGAATATTGTAAAGTCTTGAATTGGTGATCTCAAGGCGTAGATGTGGATGCATCCCTTCACACCTCAAGAGCAAATTCTTGTGATACAATAAATCTTGAATATATGGCCCTACTAAAAAGAAAAAGGGAGAGAAATAGTACAAACGTGCAAGCAAAAAAATTACTTGAGAGCAAAGATCCCTTAGCCCTTGAACAGGTTCAATGATTTGTGAACAATAGAAATATTGGCCCTATTTATAGGGAAGCAAAACGTGCATGGTTGACTTCTAGTAGGATACCGATTAGGAGAATTATCAATGTTTGCAAAGATTTTGTAAAATTCCAACACTAAACAAGATGCTTATGGCGTGGAACTCACAAATAATCTGTATCAAAATTGAATTGTGCCGCAACATGTGGCCAGGTGACCAGGAAGTGACTTTGATGTGACCAATGTGTTAATTATTAATATTGTTAACAATATTTGGATTGTGCCGCAACATGTGGACCAGGTGGTATGTTTACCTGGAGGTAACTTTAAAATGACAAATAGGTGACTTGTTGACATTTGTTAATAATATTTTGGGTCATTTCATGTTACATGAAATATATTTCCACACCTTACCAATTGTGGTGCAAAGAGAAATACTTTTTCATCTCCCTAATTTCGAGGAACATCAAAGCAATACTTTAAGTCTAAGCTTAAAACAAAAATATCTCGACAAGACTTGAAGTAGGGGTATTTATAATTATATAAAATTTATTAAAATACAAATTTTAGAAAATTATTCAAATTATATTAAATTTAAGATATATTAGTCTACACAAATATTACAGATTTATATAATTTAGTTAATTAATTAAGTCCAATAAAATATGAATTTAATTAAGAAGTATTTACATAACTAATATATTATATTAAATTCTACCCTTTTTAGGGTATTTTTTTTAATTATAGTCTATAGCATATTTTACTAATATATTACAAAAACATCATTTTCGTTCTTCCTCTTCTTCTCTTTCTCGTTCTTCTTCTCCTTCTCTTTCTCTTTCTCTTTCTTCTCTTTCTTTTCTGCCAGTTTTTCTTCCTTTTATTGGTTCCCTTTTTTCTCTCTTTCTCCCTCTCTTCATCACTAATATTTTATATTATTATGAATTTTATTATTATTATTTCAATAAATGTAATACATTTTTTAATAATGTAAAATCAGTTAAATCATATTGAAATATTTAAAATTCACATTTTGCATTGAAAGATGCTTATAATATATATTATTTACTGAATTTTAAATGTTTTATAGTTTGTTTTTTATTATTTTCTCTTATTAATGTTACGTCGGAAAATGACCGACCTTTTAAAGAAAAATGAAAAAATTGGTTTCGAAATTAAAAATCGATTTAAAACTCAATTGATTTGAGCAAAACCAATTCTCGAAATTCGAAAGGAAAGAGAGAGTCGCCACCTAATTTTGCGGATAATTAGGAAACCATTAAAATATTTTAAAAGACTAACAGAAAATCTTTTAAAAATCCAGAGATAAAGTTCGGGTTCACATTTTCATTTCAAGAAGGTTTTAAGCACTTAAAATGGCTGCTAAATGCAGTTATCCGTCGATTAAGTATTTGACTAACTTTGAAAAGAAAAATTTTGACTAAATTGAAAAAAAAAATTGACTTGCTTAAATCAAGGGCTTTAATTAAATTTAAAGGAAAACTAGATTTTTGAAAATTGAATTAAAATGTAAAATCAACTTCTACTTTTATTACTCTCTTTTTATTTATTTTTTTTTTAAAGAAAATAACTTTGAAATAAACTCCCTTTTCGACAAAATGTAAGTAATCGAATAAGCAATATAAATGGCTTTTGACTTGTTGGGGATTTAATTAGATTGAAACCTGTTAGAAAATGTTAGGGTTCA
>JAPFFP010003159.1:0-17912 GCA_026153255.1 Solanum medicagineum
GACATTTCTCTATTACATTTTGAAGTTTTTCTTAGGTTTTTCGAGTAGATTTTTGTTCTCTTTGGTAAACCAATTTGGGGATTGCATATATTGCTTTGTACTCATTGTTGATCAATCAAACTTGTGAGTTTGCAACTTATGGTGCCTATGTCCTTCATTGTTATTGCTGAAACTCTCAACTTTGTCTACTACGTGCATTTTCGTGTGTTTAATCTTAGCAATGAGTAGATAAACACCCACAACATGGGGTTATGGGAACCATGGGTAGTTGACCTGAGATGACCTCGATTTTGTGCATGTCTATGACTGGGGTTTTGCGTGTATTGTTTATTTCCTTTCATGATTAACATTGTTTGGTGGTGGCCAATACCAAACCTGCCTACTATCACGATCCCGACCAAGGTAGTGACGAATAGGAAAAGGTAAGTAGATGACAGGATTTTGTTGATGTTTTCCCGTCTAATCTACCAAACTTGACCAAAGGGAAGTTGACTGGGACAATAGTTAACAGTTAGTTGGCATGCTATGGTGGCTGACCAAGCGTTGTGGTGAAATTCAACCTTTACTTTCACAAGAGGGCTGCAAGAACCTACGTTATTGTCCTGTATGTGATTCACCGATCATAGTTATGTTATCTAAGGTAACTGAGTCAACGAGCCATGGGGAACACAAATTCCCAAGTTGTCCCCAAAATTGAGTGTTTTCCTGGATTTTCATTAGTGTTTATTTTATGTTGTCTTTGAATCACAACAACCCCTCCCCCCCTCCCCATCTAGAGATTGTAGTTATGGATACTAAGAATGATTAGTAGTGAAATCTTATGGTCAAGCCTTGTATTCCCTGTGGATTCAACCCTAATCTCGATTAGGTTAATTACTAATAGCACCGCTTTCTTATTAGAGCGTGACCATCATCAGGTGGTAGGCCTTGGACATGATGGTCTCTTACTACATATGTAATATATTCTATATAAGCATGTTTTACATCAAGCATCACTCATGCATTCCACATTGCTATATGCTTATTTATTGCCTAATTACGCATTTTTATTATGTTACCTATCGCTTGTTGCATTACATCCTACATACGCAGTATATTCAAATGTACTAATGCATACTCTATGCCTACATGATGTTACCATGTAGGAACCGGAGCTCCACACAATCATCCTGATTCTCCCTGTGGCTAGTACTATGTATACAAAGCAAGTTGGTGAGTCCTTAATTTCAAGAACATGTCTTTGATCTTATGCTATAGAAAAAGACTCTCTTTCCTTTATTGTATGTTTTGACTATGCGGCTGAGCCCGGTTGCTTGTCTTTGCCCTCGATAAGTTCTATGTTTAGAGGTGTTGTTGGACAAGTTATGTAATGATGCTATAAGCTTAACTCTCTTTGAATCTTTTGATGTTTCATGATAAGAAAAACTTCCCTTAGCTCTTTTTCCGTTATTTCTATTCTCTATTGTTACTTTATTACTTCCGCGACCAAGGATGTGTAATGGTATGACAAAAGGCTTGTTTGGGGTCCCTTTGGGTTCCCTATTTGCTGTGTTATGTCTAGGCCCTAGGCTTGGGTCGTAACAAGTATAAAAGATGAAATAAAAAGCAAAATAATTTAGGGCCTGAAATAGTATTGGTCCACGACATGTGTGCGTGATGGACCTATAGCGTAGGGCCATTGATTTGTGAAAAATAATAAAAAATAAAAAATTAAAAAATTATAAATAGTGTTCTTCAATTTTATCTCTTGTAAATACAATAAAGGGTGTCAAGTGAGGGAGGATAGGTATAGGAAGAAAAGAAATGTAGTGTCAGCTATGAGCACTTGGGGACTGAGCCATGATAGCCATATCCATGAACGTACCCTATCAACTCATAGAGTACAGTACAATCAACTAAAAAACCCATGTGATCATTTGAGTTAGATTCTAACTAGGGTGAATTTACATATTAAGGGCAAGCCTATGGGAACTAGACGAAACATAAGACATCTTTTAGGAGAGTGAGAGTTGATTTTTTACCCCTTTCTAATCTCTTAGCTAGGTTGTTGTTGTTGCATTAGGTAATTATTGAGGTGAGGGCACATAATCATCTAAGGGTGACAACGAAAGGAGTTGTTAATTGAAATTTCATATAAGTTTGCGTTGATACATGGGTGTTTGACGAGAGTTAATGTTGCTCGGGGTCTTGAGAATTGTTTGACATGGTTCAAAGTACTCAGTCATAGGATCTTCTTTGTACATACTGCCTGGGGAGTATCATGCACGTGTCTTCATTTGTCCGAGGACGGTCAAAGCTCTAAGTGTGGTGTGGTGATCTTAGGTGTATTTATACACCAAAATAACCAAAACTCTCCGTAAATAGATCCCGATTAAAGTGAAAATCCATAGAGTCTAGGTGTTTTTAGTGTGATTTCATTTATTTTGCTAATCTGGGGTCAATTGTGCCATTTGGTTGTGTTTTTACTGGTTTTTACTCAAATAATGCTAGTTCGGACTCATACACGGATCGTGGGGAAGAACATAGTTGCAGAAGTGAAGGAAAAAAATTGGTTAGCTCAGGAAAAGTACTCATATGCATGTCGCGGACTTGGGGAGAAGCTATGCTAGCTGAAAACTTTGATAAAAAACACGCTAAGTAGGGAAAAAGGCAAAGTCTACGTTGCAGACTTGCACAAAACAGACGAAAATTGGCCCAGTCAGCATTTAAAGTGAAAATCACCTCAAAACAAGGTGTTTCACATCTCCAACTTTGTAGATATCGGTGCAAAATCAAATTAGGGGATTTCGAAGTTATATTTTATATTTAACTTTAGGTTTCGTAACTCATTTTTGACAGAATAGAGTAGAGACGAATGGAATCTCCTTTCTAGGGCTATTTTGCTTAGTTTGTACCTTTGAGTTTTATTTGTTAATGTTTTTTAGCCTATTCTTGATGTATGAAACTATGATGCATGGCTAATTCTCTCATATTCTAGGATTGTAGCCATGATAAAGTTTTATTTCATTATTCTTGCTATATATGAATGAGTCTCTATATACTACTCTTATAATACTTCTATCTGTACATCAAAGTATAGCCAACTAGGGAGTAAATTAGTTGTTCATTCTGGATTCGAGTGATGTCGGAATGAATATAACACAGTAGTATAGGGAACTTATTTGTCTAGGAGACTAGATTGATTTGCGTAAGGGAGACCTGTGAAAACTACCCTTACACCTCGACTGGTTCATAATATAGGAAGATAATGTTAAAGCACTTTTATTGATGTGTCTATCCTTGCTGAACGATATAGCTACGCAGTAAATAACGGTAGGCTGACAGAGGCATGTAACCCTATTTAGGTAATTTTAACTCTATGAATCAGTAGTTAGGAACCCAAACATATATGCGAGCTTTGAGACTAGAACTGCATCAATAAGATTACAATCCCACAATCATTCGTAATTTCATAGTTCATAACAAACCAGTCAATTTTAGTAGTTTATCTAGTTGTTTAATTTTTCCACCTAATCTTTCTATCATTTTAACTAAAACACTCTAAGAGTATTAACTTGGACTTTTAACTAATTTTCTTTTAAATCATTTGGGTTTGTTATCTTGTCCCCTTAATCATGGCAATTATATTACTTTTTAACACCACATACACTTGCGTGCACTCTGGAGCAACAATTAGTGTGAACAACAACCTTAGAACCATGTAGATATGTACAAAACTTTTCGAATACATATAAAATTGCAAGAAGTTCTTTTATTACGGTGTAATTTTTCTAAGCCATATTCAGTGTCTTGGATGCATAGTAAACCATATGAAATAAAATGTACTTTCATTTGATCAAGTACTCTATTCAAAGTACACCAACTAGCATCACACAAGACTTCTAATGGGAGATTCCAATCCGAGGCAACAATAATTAAAGTTGTACAAGCCTCTCTTTCAATTCATTAAAAGCTTTCAGAAATGCTTCATTGAAATGAAACAGAAAATCCTCTTTAGGAGCTTGTGTAATGAATTAGCAATTTTTGCAAAATCCTTAATGAACCTGTTATAGAAACTCACATGCCAAAGAAAACTCCTCACCCATTTAACAGAAATAGGAGTTGGAAGTTTGGAAATGACATGAAGCTTTGCTTGATCCACTTGCGAACCATTCCCCGAAATCTTATGCCTAAAAACAATGCTTTCTTTTACCATGAAATGACATTTTTCCCAATTCAAAACCAAATTGGTCTCTGCATATCACTGCAACACCTTTTCTAATTGAATATAGAAACCTTCAAAAGTATCACCGACCACTGAAAAATCGTCCATGAATACTTTCTTTGTACCTTAAACCATATTAGTAAGAACAGAGAGCATACATCTTTGGAAAGTAGCTGGTGTATTACATGACCCAAATGACACTCTCTTGAAAGAAAACATGCCATAAAGATATATGAAAATGCTTTTCTCATAATCTTTAGAAGTAATAGATGTTTGGTTGTAACCGGAATATCCATCTAAAAAGTAATACTAATCTCTACTGGCAAGACGATTCAGTATTTGATGCGTGAATGACATACAAAAGTGATCTTTCTCCATCCATCAACTCAAGCATCGATAATCCATATAAAGTCACCACCTCATTATCGGTCTTGTAGCAATAAACTCTTTTTTTCATTTTTCACCACAATCACTTCCCCTTTTATTTAGTACACATTGCACCACATTTACCCATCTACTATCTAAAATAGGATAAACAACATTGGCATCCAACCACTTGATTATTTCTTTTTTTACAACCTCTTGCATTGTAGGGTTGCACTGTATTTGATTTCAATAGTAGATCTGCAATATTTGGCTAAATAAGTTTTATGAGCGCACATCACCTAAGGGACTCTAATAATATCTCTTATCGTCTACCTGATTTGCCTTGATGAACTCTATCAAGAGGCTTACTAGTTCCACCACTTGGTGGTTCGAAACTTCAGCTGCACAAATCACTGATAGTGTCTCATCACTACCAAGGACCACATAAGTCAAATAAGATGAAAGTGCCTTAAGCTTAAGCTTTGGAGGCTCTTCAATTGAGGGATTTGCCAGTGGTATTTCTTTATTCTTCATATCAAGATCACGCATCTTTGGAATTTTTGAATAAGAACATGCCCTAGCCCCATCAAGGGCTGTCACCACCTCATCATAATCAAGAATAGAATCGCCCTCAATATTTGGTAACACCGCAATAAGGGATTCATCGAGGCTCATTGCTTCCTAAACATTAGCAACCGCATCCTCAACCACATCAATATAAGAGAAAACCTGCTATTCTTTTAGTTGCTTCATGGATTTGTGAATATTAAATGTAACTTTTTCATCATTTACCCGGAACATTAACTCACCACATTAAACATCAATTGTTCTTTCTAGCTAGAAATGGACTTCACAAAATAATTGGGATTTCTATATCAAGCTCACAATCAACTATAACAAAGTTGGCCAGAAAAATAAATTCGTCCACTATAATAAGGGCATCATAGAAAATACCCAAAAACTTCTTAATAGATCGATCCTCTATCAAGAGCCTCATAGTTGTCGGTTAAGGAGTTTCCAAACCAAGTTGCTCGAATATCTCAAGGGGCATCTAGTTGATATTAACTTCAAGGTTGCACAATACCTTAGAAAATTGGTAGACACCAATAGTACATGAGATTTTAAAAGCATTCAGGCCCTCTTTTTTATCTACCATATTGCTTGTCAACACCACATACAATGATGGGAAACTTCAATAGTCTCAAAATCAAGATTTCTCTTTTTGGTAACTAGCCCCATCATAAATTTTGCTTAACCTAGCATCGCTAACAATGCATCCACTAGGGGAATATAGATGGCCAAATTCTTGAAGATAGACCAGAATTTCTGAAATTTAGCATCCATATTAACTTTCTTCAACCTTTGCGAGAATGGAGGATTGATTTTGACATTTGGAGCTTTCAAAATTTTGTACATCGATAGGGTTACTTTTGGACCCCTTCCCCTTATTCAAAGCACAACCATATTCGGGATTGCCAAGAGTGAGAGTAGCATCTTGTTACACCTCTTCAACATCATCAACATCAATGGTATCATCAACAGTTAGTGCCTTAGCTTTATCACCTACAACCACATCAACAATAAGGGGCATATCCCTAACCACCTTGCCACTCCTAGTAAAAATAACTATGCATTGAGAAATGTCATTCTTAGGATTTACCACCGTGTCACAAGGCAAACTCCCTTTCAGATGAGGGTTTAAGTGGGCCAAAATATGACCAAAAGCATACCAACTACTAAATCGATGGATGGGACTGGTTGCGTTCGATATCCATCAAGTATAAAAGAATTCTTAATTGTGCAACATAAAATGTAAATGCCTCAAAAGGGATACAAATATTTTGTGTCAATATAAACTAAGATACATGCTAGAATGAAAAATGGTAGAGTCCCAAACTATGGGGTCACCACAAATAACAAAGTTAGTATTGAATGTTGAGTACTAGCCACGAGACAGTGGAGAAGTGTCTATACCTACATGGTTGAATCATGCAGGAAAAATATGCATTAGTATGTTGGTATGCACTAAGTATGTGAGGTGCAATGCATGTATAAAATTGTAATGCCATAATTAATAAATCGATTGTATAAGTATGTGAGAGAAAAGACATACATAAAGTGAGCTTAAGCATGCACAATGATATAGCTAAATATGAAGAAGAGTCAATGCATGAGAAATAACATGTAATGAAAACATAGCATTGAATCATAAACTAGTGGGAGTAGACCTTAACGAACATTTAAGATCATGTGAGCTGTTACGTGGAATCCAACATAACCCCCTATATGTTGGCACGGGGAGACAACTTGCTGGGTGGAACTTCGTCAACTTTGCATGCATCAAAATAACATAAATAGTGTATGTGGATCCACTAGCCTAGCCTACAAAGGATCCTGTGGTGGCACATAGTTAGGGATATAGAGATTTAACTATAATGGGTCATGGCTCAACTAATGGGATGAAACCTAACCTCAAGTCCACTCGATGCTAAGTCATCCCATGAAATTCTTTTAAATACAATGTAGAATCATAAGTAGCAATCATAGGAGTAGCTCGAACATTATGAACCACCAAGTGAGAATTGCCCTTTCATCATTGGAACTTTTCTAAAACATCTTTATGAACAATTGTCAACATGCTTATTTTTTTGACAAATCATCTCTGTGACGACCCAAACCTAGGGCATAGGCATGACATGGCACAAGGGGAAACGGAAGGGACCCTAACCAAGCCTCTTAGAACATCATTACACATCCTTAGTCATGGAAGCAATAAATCAAGCATCAAGAGAAAGTAAAGTGGCACAAGTGGGGCTAAGGTAAAGAACTTTCAAACCATCGACATCAAGAACAATAGAGTCAAGGCTCTTAGCATAGAAACATAACATGTCTAACAAACACCTTTTATACATAGATAACAGTGGGGGCCAACAGAAAGTAACCGGGCTCACCCTCATAGTCAGAATAGACAATAAAAAAGAATGTATCGATACATAATAAGACCAACATAGACTAAAGTCCGCAAAGTGGAGGACTCACCAACTAGTTTGAGTAGTATCGAACTAGCCATGTGGAGGAGGAGGAAGATAAACTTGGGTATCGGTTCCTACATGGTGACATCATGTAGGCATAGAGTATGCGTTAATACGTTTGAATGTACTAAGTATGTAGGATGTAATGCAACAAGAGTTAAGGCATCATAATCATAATGCATATCAATAGGCAATAGGCATAATATAACAATATTGCATGTATGATCAATGCATAAGTTAAACATTCTTAAGTAACTAATGCTCATATAGGATATCATATTTGTAAAAGAGACCAAGATATGTTTCCAAAAGTACAAACCCCTCAGTAGGTTAGGGATGATGCCACACCGTCACTTAGGTGGTGAAGTACAAACCCCTCACTAGGTTGCTCATAATGCCTCCCCATAACCTAGGTGGAGAAGTACAAACCCTTCCCTAGGTTGATGAGTACAAATCCCTATCAAGGTTAGTGATGACGTTGCCCCATCACTAGGTGGAGAAGTACAAACCCTTCCTTAGGTTGATGAGTACAAATCCCCATATAGGCTATCTAGGTTCTTAGTCACCTTGGATTGGGCATGGTCTAATGCAAAACTCTATATAGAGTATATCATATACATAAACTCATTTCACTATCATATAGTCAATCATATCATTTCTTATGCTTTGGACCTTCAACTCCTCCATAATCCACATCCGAACATTTTATCAAGAACTTTGAGGGTGTGTAATGCTAGTATAAAACCACAAAATATAAAGGTGAAATCATGCAAGAAAATTCATTGTATAACTATCAATCAACACTTTACAACACCCTCAAGCAATTTACATCAAAAGCCCTTCTCAAATCTTACAATGGATTAATGATTTATAGCTCAAAACATAGCAAAACAGTCACAATATCACGTAGCTTTAACATAGTGTAAAGTGAATTTCATAATAATAATAATCAAGACCCATTTGTAAATCAACCTTAATTCATGTAATATGAGTAAATGGAGGCTTGGGTATCATGGGTGAAAGGAACCCATGAAAGAAATCCACATGCCTTAGCATAGAGATGATCTTGGTGAAGATTGGAGATGGAGACTTGAAGCTTGAGAAGAACCTTGAAGGAAAACCTTAGTTTGGGATGAGGGTGTGGGACTTCAATTTTGGAATGAAAATGTGGCTAAGTGTTTGAGTGAGTATTGGAGAATGTTTAGAATGATATGAAGGTTAAATAAAGCTAAGTATAGGTAAAAACATGTTTGGCAATACTTAGGCCAATGACCCCAAAGCCTGAGACCGAGATAGAAATCACTGGTAGCAAAATACATAAGTCCACGATGCAGACCTATCCCGGAGGCCAAATTAACACATGTCCGCGACAGCTGTGGGTCGCGGTGCTGTCGCGGATCATCTCTAGAAATTGAACTTTTTGAAAATTTTGAAATTGCGATTCGATTGCTCCAAAATTGGGATTAGACCCTTTTTTGCCTAATTTTGACCCCTTGAAAAAGAATATGAAGTCAAATTTTCAATATCGCGCATGGATTTTGAGATATATGGAATTTAAAATTTCAGGCATTCCGATGCACATTTTCGGGCACTTTTTGGGGTCGTTTCAATATCTCCCCCATGGGATTATTCATTCCTGAATGTAAAAGAGATGTACAAGAAAAGTGTGATCATAAAGAAATCAACCCCAACAAGAATGCAACATCACCTTTAAAATACCTTTTTCTAAATCTCAACATAAGTGCACAATCATCATAAATTAGTCAACTAAAACATGAATGCGTATGATTGACATAGGGGGTGAAATACGAACTTGAAATCACATAGGGGACTTAGAATTAGTACCTTAGGCTTAAGTGAGTGGAAAAGATAAGGATACCGCTTTTGCATGTCCACTTCGACCTCCCAAGTAGCACTTTCTACTTGTTGGTTCCTCCAAAGGACCTTAACAGATGCCACCTCCTTATTCCTCAATTGTTTCACTTGCCTATCAAAAATCTGAACCGAAGTCTCCTTATAAGTCAAGTTATCCTCAACAACTGGATCACCAACACATTTTGTCGACATAGAGACATGGAATACCGGATGAACCAAATTCATTTAACTAGGAAAAATATTCATATGCTACCTTGCCAATCCTCTTCAAGACCTCATAAGGACCAATATTTCTTGGAATCAAATTACTCTTTTAGCAAAACGGACCACACATTTCATTGGAGAAACCTTCAAATAAACCCAATCACCCACTTTTAATTTGGGGTCTCTTTTTCTCATATCAGCATAAGATTTTTGATGAGTTTGTGCCATCTTCGACCTTTCCCTAATCATCCTAACCTTCTCAAGAGCCTCTGTAACAAGATCTAGCCCCAATAAAACCATCTCTCCAACCTCAAACCAACCAACTGGGGATCTACAATGTCTCCCATAAAGAGCCTCAAAATGAGCCATACCGATGCTAGAGTGATAGATATTGTTGTAGGCAAACTTAATCAAAGGGAGATGGTCATCCCAACTACCTCACAACTCAAATACACATGCCGTAAGCATATCTTCAAGGGTTTGAATGGTTCTTTCGGCTTGGCCATGTGTTTGAGGGTGGAAGGCCGTACTAAGGTGAACTTTTGTACCAAGACCCCTTTGAAAAGACCTCCAAAAGTGTGAAGTGAATTGTGAACCATGATCCAATATGATGGACAAAGGAACCCCATGCAACCTCACTAACTCGTGAATGTACAACCTTGAATACTCTTCAGCCCCATATTTAGTCTTAACCGGTAAAAAGTGAGCCAATTTTGTCATACTATCAACCACTGCCCAAATGGAATCAAAACCTTTACTAGTCTTAGACAATCCAACCACACAATATATATTAATCACCATCCACTTCCAAGTAGGAATCTCTATGTCTTGGGTTAGGCCACCTGACCTTTGATGTTCAGCTTTTACTTGTTGACAACTATGGCAACCGAAAACGAATTAAGCAATGTCCCTCTTCATACCTCCCGCCAATACACATTCCTCAAGTCTTGATACATTTTGGTGGAACCAATGTGGATTGAATAAAAAGAATTTAATTCAACAAGAATTAAATACAACATAGAATCATAAGTTGCAATCATAGGAGTAGCTCAAACATTATGAACAACCAAGTGAGAATCGCCCTTTCATCTTGGGAAACTTTCCAAAACATCTTTTAAAACAATTGTCAACATGCTTATATCTTTGACAAATCATCACAATCGCGATCCAAACCTAAGGCATATACGTGATACGGCACAAGGGTAAACCAAAGAGACCCCAAGCAAGCCTCTTATAACATAATTACACAGCATTGTTCGAGGAAGCATAAATCAAGCATCAAAAGAAAATAAAGTCGGACAAATGGGGCCAAGGGATAGAACTTTCATACCATAGACATCTAGAACAAAAGAGTCAAGGCTATTAGCATAGATACATAACATGTCCAACAAATGCCTCTAATACATCAATAAGAGCGGGGGCCAAGACAAAGTAACTATACTCACCCTCATAGTCAAACTAGACAATAAAAAAAATGTCTCAATACATAATAAGAGCAACATAGATTAAGGTCCTCGAAGTGGAGAATTCACCAACTAGCTTGAGTAGTATCGAACTAGCCGCGTGGAGGAGGAGGATGATCAACTTGGGCACTGGTTCCTACATGGTGATATCATGTAAGCATGGAGTATGCGTTAGTATATTTGAATGTACTAAGTATCTAGGATACAATGCAACAAGAGTTAGCCATCATAATCAAAATGCATAAAATAGGCAATTGACATAATATAACAATATGGCATGTATGATCAATGCATAAGTAAAACATGCTTAAGTAACTCATGCTTATATAGGATATCATATGTGTAGAAGAGACCAAGCTAGATTTTCAAAGTACAAACCCCTTGATAGGTTAGTGATGATGCCGCCCCATCACTTAAATGGTGAAGTACAAACCCCTTACTAGGTTAATGATAATGTTGCCCTATCACCTAGGTGGAAAAGTGCAAACCCTTCCCTAGGTTGATGAGTACAAACCCCCATCCAGGTTATCTGGGTTCTTAGTCCCCCTGGATTAGGTATGGTCTAATGCAACACTTTATATAGAGTATATCATATACATAAACTCATTTAATCATCATATATTCAAACAGATAATTTCTCATGCTTTGGACCTACAACTCCTCATGAATCCAAATCCAGACATTTAACCAAACATTTAGTGGGTGCGTAATGCTGGTATAAAATCGTGAAATAAAGATATGAAATTATGCAAGAAAATCAATTTTAAAACCATCAATCAACACCTTGCAACACTCTTAAGCAATTTACATCAAAAGACCTTCTCAAATATTACAATAGATCAAAGATTTATAGCTCAAAACATTGCAAAACCGTCACAATTTCACACAGCTTTAACATAGTGTGTAGTGAATTTCATAATAATCAACACCCATTTGTAAATCAACTTTAAATCATGCAATTTGATCAAAAGGAGGCTTGGGTATCATGGGTGAAAGGAATCCATGAATGAAACCCATAAACTTTATCATAGAGATGATCTTGGTGAAGATTGGAGATGGAGACTTGAAGCTTGAAGAAGAACCTTGAAGGAAAACCTTAGATTGGGATGAGGGTTTGGGACCTGAATTTGGGAGTGAAAATCTGGCTAAGTGTTTGAGTGAGTATTGGGGAATATTTAGGATGATATAAGGGTAAAATAAGGCTAATTATAGGTAAAAACACATTTGGGAACACTTAGGCCTATGGCCCTAAAGCGTTGGACCGAGATAGAAATCACTGGTAGCAAAATACTCAGGTTCGCGATGTGGACCTATCGCGGAGGCCAAATTAACACATGTCTGTGACAGCTGCGCGTCGCGGTGCTGTCACGGATTGCCTTTGGAAAGTGAAATTTTGGAAATTTGAGATTGTGATTCGATTGCTCTAAAATAAGGATTAGACCCTTTACCCCCCTAATTTTTACCCCCTGAACAAGAATATGAAGTCGAATTTTCGATATCGTGCATGAATTTTGATATATATGGAATTTAAAATTCTGAGCATTCCGAGGAACATTTTCGAGAACTTTTTGGTGTCATTTTAATCACTTATAACATAACTTGGATGCCCTAATCATCATATATATATCACAAAGCTTTACTTGAAAACTAGGTGGGCTAGGCTTTTTAAGTGGAACAATCATAAATCGCATAAGACATAAGGAAGTTTGTCCTTTGAAGGACCATAAAAAATTCCCAACCTTTATTGACATTGAGTCCCATCATAGGGGCATCATCAATAGTTCAAACATGCATATATACTTAGTGAAATAGTTCTGGCATGTCATCGATAGCATTTAATAATATAAATATCATGAAATTATCATACGCATTCATATTAATTTAGGGAACAAAAAGAAAATGTAAAACACTTTAAAAAGGAACTTTATGGGATGGAGTATACCCACAAATTAACAAACATACCTTGGGGAACTTGGGGGAAATGATGTTGAAGCATTGAAGAAGAAACCTTAGAACCCTAGCCTTTGCCCAAGCTTTTCCTTAAGAGCCTTTACCTTAGAGAATTTAGGAAGTAAAAGAATAAAGGAAAGAGTAGGGTCTTAGGGTTTGAAGGCTGATTTAGGACACTTTTTTCGTTCCAAAACTGATATAGATTAGGAATAGGACTGACAAAAATGACAAAATTGTCCCTCGTTAAAACTGCCAAATTCAACCTACGAAATCCTACTTACAGGTCTAAGTTAATCCATGGGTTGTAGGTCCCTTTTGTCTTGTAACACATCTGAAACTCCAAAAACTGAATTTGTTGGGCCCATAGAAATAAAAACTTATTATGGGTCATGTAAACATTTAGGATTCATAGTTGGACTCGTAGAGTCCTTTGACACTTGCCATTTTCCTTGCTTTTTTGGGTCTTATTCCTCGAACCATCCTAGGAGACATATGTTGTTTAACGGGCCATCTGGTAACACGTAGGTCACCTTCCAACAAACTCCAAATTTTTTTCATATCTGATAGTCTCTCTCATGACCCTACCTATAGACTATAAGGCATCGTACAATCCATCACATGGTCCATCGGTTACCCAACACTTGGAAACGTTTCCTCTTTCTGAATTTTCATGTTGAAGGACCAATGCTACAGGCTATAAGTAAACCTACAAGCTGTAAGTAAACCTTGTGAACCAAACGTCAGGTCATTTTTCAAGTCTACTTTTTGCACTCAAGGCTCCTAAACTAGGGGTCATTACTATATATCCCCCTTAGGAGCATTCATCCCTGATGTTCTTAAAGACAGTCTCTAAGGAGTAAACTAGCAGCTAACAACCTAGCAGGTATGAGAGAATATTGTCACGACCCAGGCCTAGTGCCTCGATGTGACATGGCGCAAGGGGAACCTAAAGGGACCCCAACTAAGACTCTTAGCGCATCATCCTTGGTTGCAAAAACAATAAAATAGAAATATAAGAGTAGAAATAGGGACAACCGAGGCTAAGAGACATCATTCATATTGTAACAACAAGAGTCAAGAGAGAGTCAAGCTCATAACATTACACATGTCATGTCTAACAACATCTATACTCCACATATAAGAGCGGGGGCAAGACAAGCAATTGGGCTAACCTCATAGTCAACATTTATATGAAAGAAAATTAGTCTTAGAACATAACATGAGACAATAAGCAACATCCTCGGAATAGAGGACTCACCAACAAGCTTGAGTGGAATCATACTAGCCATGTGGATGGGGATGCTCAAGCAGGGCTCCAGTTCCTACATGGTGACATCATTTAGGTATAGCGTATGGTTAGTACGTTTGAATATGCTAAGTATGTAGGATGCAATGCAACAAGTTATAAGCACCATAATCGAAATGCATAACATAGGCAATGAATAAGCATATAGCAATATGACATGTATGAATAATGCTTGAAGTAAAAACATGCTTATATAAAACATAATCCATGTGTAAGGAGTGATCATTATTAGTTCAATCGAAGGCCTACAACCTCCATAGAGAGGTGCATGAGGTACAAATCCCTTCAAGTGGTTGATGACATACAAATCCCCCAACATAGTTGATTAGGTACAAACCCCCACAATATGGTTATCAAGGTACAAACCCCTCGACATGGTTACACAGGCCTGTCACCTCCCGAGCAACACGATCGAGGTACAAACCCCTCAACAAGGTTACTCGGCCCTACAAGTTCCTTTCATTATCATATACATACATTCCTTTTTTCATCAAACACTTTGTGGGTGTGTAGTACAAGTTTAAAACCATGCAATTCAAAAGAGAAATCATGCAAGAAAATGCATTGTAAAACCATGAATAGATACTTTCTTACACCCTCAAGCAATATACATCAAAATCCTTCATCAAACCCCACATTTGATCATATATTCTTAGGTCCAAACATGCTAAAACAGTCACAATTTCATGAAACCCCAACATAGTGTATAGTGAAATTCATAATACATAAGACCCATGAGTAAATAAACTTTAAATATACAATTTAGGGCAAAGAAAGCTTGGGTATCCTGGGTGAAAGGAACCCATAAAAGAAATCCACATACCTTAGCTTTGGAGAATAGCTTGATGAAGATTGGAGATGGAGACTTGAAGCTTGAATGAGATCCTTGAAATCCAGATGAGTTTTGAGACTTGAATTTAGGAGATGAAATATTGGCTATGTTTTTGAGTGAGTATTTTAGAATGTATTGAATGATATGAGGGTGAAATAAGGCTAAGTATAGGCATTTTCATGCATGGTAACACTAAGGCCCAAGACCCAAAAGTCTTGGACCGACATAGAAAACTGGCCACAAAAATGAACTGAATGCCCTTGGCGCGTCGCGATAGTGGCACGTAAACCTCACTGGAAATCGATTTTTACGATTTTCAAACTTTTGTATGGTTGCTCTGAAATCGGGGTTAGGCCCATTTTCCACTCAATTTGACCTCCTGAACAAGAATATGAAGTCGAATTTTCGATATCACACACGGATTGTGAGATATATGGAAATTACGATTTTGGGCACTTTTTAGGCATATTTTCAGGCACTTTTTGGGTTCATTTCAAATACAAGTTAAATACCATTCCTCAAAATTTTTAGATTTCATACTTAACACATGTCTCAAAATAGTTCACAAACATTAAAATAAATGCATACATCATGAAAACTAAAATGCATGGAATTGGAGATTTTTGGAAGAATTTCTTAATAGCTTAGGCTTGTATAGAATGGAATAGATATGGATAATGATTTATCATATCCTCTTTCACTTCCCATGTATCACCCTCAACTTAACTCTTCATAACTCAAATCCTCTACAATATTCAAATCATGCAAAGGAACTATGGAACTTGGATCAGCAATGAATTTCCTTAACATCAGCACATAGAATACCAGATGAATCAAATGCAACTCATTGGGCATATCCAAATCATATGCCACTTTTCCACTCTTTTCATCACCTTGTGGTGCCCCATTACCTAGGGCACAACTTTCATTTCTTGGAATTTAAGTTCGCTTCTTTTCACTGACTTTGGGTTTTTTGCAATTTTGCCCTTATGCTTTTAATTTTCTCCATACTATTCATCACCATGTCCAATCCTATTAATGCCACCTCACTGACTTCGAACCACCCGGTGAGCGATCTACACTATCTACCATATAATGCCTCAAATGCCGCTAGCCCAATACTTGCATGAAAACTATTGTTGTAGCCAATCCTAATAATTCGTAAATGCTCATCCCAATGCCCCTTAAACTCCAACTCGTCAACGTCTAAATAGTCCTTTCAGTTTGCTCATCTATTTGGGGATGAAAAGAAGTACTCAGCTTCACCCTACTGCCAAAAGACTTCAAAAAGTGAGAAGTCAATTAAACATTATGATCCAATATGATAGACAATGGAATCCAATACAGCCTCACCAACTCCCGGATGTACAAGGGGGTATAGTCCTTGTCACTAATTATAGTCTTCACTAGTAAATAATGAGCCAACTTTGTCCTGTGGTCAACTATCACCCATGTGGAGTCAAAATGGTTTTTATTCTTTTTCAAACCTACTAGGAAGTCCATGTAGATCTTTCTATGCTTCCAAATAGGAATATCAATGTCTTGTGTGAGGCCACCCAACTGTTGGTGTTCAACTTTTACTTGTTGGAAAGTAGCACATTAAAGGACAGACTAAGCAATGTCCTTCTTCATTCTATTTTACCAATAAATCTCCCTGTCTCTAAACAACTTTGTAGTGCCAGGATGAATAGAGTATGAAGAGTTGTGGGATTCTTGCATGACCAACTTTTTCAACTCACTATTATTGGGCACGCACAACCTCCCTTGATGTCGGAGTATACCGACTCCCCCTTATGAGAAAACTTCTATTTTTCCATCTTTTACTATGGTTTTCAACTCAACCAAGTTGGGATAAAGTCTTGCTTAGAATTAACCTCATCAATCAAAGAAGATGCAGACCCATAAAGAACCATTGCACTACCACTTCTAGACTCACCCAATTTCACACCCAGTCCACCCAACCTATGAACATGTTTGGCGAACTCCCTTTTTCCATCATCTTAAATATGAGACATACCCATGGAACTCTACTAAGGGCATAGCTACCACATTAGCCTTTCCAAGATGATACTTCACACTCATATTATAATATTTAAGTAGCTCTAAATACCTCTATTTCCTCAAATTGAGATCGTTTTGGGAGAACACAGGTTAGAGACTCTTGTAGTTGCTAAAAACATACACATAATCTCTATACAAGTAATGATGCCAAATTTTCAAGGCAAACACCATCGTTTCATGCTCAAGATCATGAGTTGGGTAATTTTTCTCATGCACTTTCAATTGCCTTGAAGCATAGGCAATCACATTACCATTTTGCATTAACACACAACCCAACCCAATCCTTGATGCATCACCATACACAACGAACTCATCATTCCCTTATGGCAGGGTCAATATTTATCCTGAGGTCAATCGATCCTTCAAACTTTAGAAAATCCTCTCACATTCATCTGTCCACATAAACTTTGCTTTTTTTTAAGTCAACTTCGTAGTGGGGACGAAATAGTGGAGAAATCTTGCACAAACCTTCTATAGTAATCGGTTAGTCACAAAAAACTCCCTATGTCAGTAGGAGCCAATGGCCTTGGCCAGTTTCTCAGTTCTTCAGTCTTTTTAGGATCAACCTTGATTCCCTCACTAGATACTACATGCCTAAGGAAGGAAACCTCATCTAGCA
>JAPFFP010003170.1:0-17910 GCA_026153255.1 Solanum medicagineum
TGCCACGTTGCAGTGTCAAGTCACGTTATGTGGCAATCCATACGTTTGCCACATCATCTCCTCGTTCAATTAAACCTTAAATCCATTTTCTTATCATTTTGGGCTTTTTCTGGCTTTAATTTTTGCAAACAAACTATGTTTCCCCATGTGTTTAAACATTCTGAATCCAATGGTGTGGTTGAAATTTCCAACGGAGCTTCCTACGATAAAGTGGGGGTCCCACTTCTTTATATGCAACTTTTAAAGGAAAGACCCCCCGCCTCGAGTCAAATCACATTCGGACATCCCCGGTAACAAAAGAAGGGTCGTCCTAGACCGAAATTGATGTTTTAGAGCTAACTATGCTATCAAAATTCTCATCTAGCGCATGGTTCCTAAGGGTATTGACTATTAACTGGCTTAGGCGGCTAAATTTGCAATCCATGATACAATTATACCAGACATGCCTATAGCTTAATTCGACCATTCTGGAGCAAATTTAACTATCAGAAGTCCATTCTGAGGCCATTTACTAGGACTTTACTCGAAAACTCATTTTATGGGTATAACATTCCGTTTAACTCAAAAATCCACATAATTCTCAAACAACCTAATCAATAATCACTACTATAATCCCAAGGTCACTATACACTTGCTCAAATCAATATATAATAGCAAAACTATAAACATAACTCAGAAGGTCATTACACTGACCAGATTCATGTACTAATGGCGGCAGCTAGGCCAGTTTGAGATGTGGAAATCCCAAGAACTACTAATGTGACAAGCTATTTTCGAAGCCAGATACTGGTGGATGAAGGGAGCTCTAGTAGAATATGGTACAACAGTTCCATTGCACCAGGAAATTCACAGTGTTGCCACATGAGGACCCTTAAGTTCATCTCAAAAATTTATTAGACACTACTGACACTTTCATCCCAAATGGAAAAATATGGATTATGTGAGGATGACTCTGCTTCCCTTTTCATAGCTTGGGGAAGCAAGGTGGTGATTACAAATTGAGGCACCCAACTCAATCTCTTCTTAGGATAGGCGAGCTAGAAAGTTCCTGACTACATACTTTTCATCTGGAAAGACAACCAAGTTAAGGAGTGAGATCTTGAATTTTTTAAAGAGGCCAGGGAAGAACTTGTATCAAGCATGGCCAAGTTGAGGAGTGAGATCTTAAATTTTTGACAGAGGCCAGGGAAGAACTTGTATTAAGCTTGGGATAGGTTCCAAGCTCTTCTCATTTACTATGGCCAAACTAATAAGATGTTGGTCCATGCCTTCATTGAAGGTTGGAACCCATTACCTTGATTCTACTAGATTTTGCAGCAATTGGACAGGCACTAGAGAAGACATATGATGAGTTGTATGCTCTATTGAACCATACTGCAAAAGGTAACCCTGAGTGGAATAGGGGGTATAGAGACAGGTAGTCCAAAAACAAGCAACTATGATAGAGGTGGATGCAATGACTGTCCCGCAAGCACAAGTGTCAGTAATGCAGAAAATGTTGACAACCTATTTTAATAGCCTATCTTTAGGCCAATAACAATCTCCAATGAACATGGTCTAATAGCAACAGAATACTTGGTGTAATGTTTGCAAGGATGGAGATCGTACTGTATCATAATGTGGGGCTATTCCAGAGACTGTCAACTTCATTGGGAATGCAAATAGTGTAGCCAACAAGGGTGTGGGAACACTTATATCCCAAATTGGACAAATCATCCAAACTTCTCTTGGGGAGGTAATTAGCAAACCCAAGGACCACCTAAGCACAGAACTCAAGGTGGTGGTTCATTCTACAATGAGCATATGTAGCAACCTACAAAGAAAGCTAATGCAGGTGACATAAGTGGTAGTGAAGTGGCATTATCGATTCTCGCAAATCAGCAGAGGCAAAAGGATGAGATTCATCAGAACAAGCAAGGCCTCAAAAATCTAGGAAAATAGTTAAGGCAATTTACAAGCATAGTAAATGATAGACCACAAGGTGGATTGCTAGGTAATACAGACCTTAACCCAAAACAAGTGAATGTTGTCAACACAAGAAGTGGGAAGCCTATAGTAGAGTTAATCCAAAAACAGAGGAGTGGAACCAATGCAAGTA
The DNA here is from genome assembly GCA_026153255.1 of Solanum medicagineum. Taxonomy (NCBI): domain Eukaryota; kingdom Viridiplantae; phylum Streptophyta; class Magnoliopsida; order Solanales; family Solanaceae; genus Solanum; species Solanum medicagineum. The sequence continues at coordinate 2,099 of JAPFFP010003170.1, forward strand.
CGAAAAGTGATTATGACGCTTGCACTCCCAGTCTCCCTAATGTTGAAGCAGATTCTACGCCAAGGCCTCCTCTTCTTCCATTACCTCAAAAGTTAAAAAACAAAAAGGAGCAAGAGTTCTTTTAAAAGCTTATCGGGCTCCTAAAACAAGTACAAATTAACTTACCTCTTATTGGTGTTTTGCAGGGAATCCTGAAGTATGCCAAATATGTGAAAGATATTGTCGCCAACAATAATAGGTAGGGTGAGCTTGAGACTATGACACTCATTGAAGAGTGTAGCCCCAGAATCTGAATAAGACAAAGTTCCTTACTAAATTGAAGGATCCTGGAGGTTTCACTCTTCAAATGGCGATTAGGAGCAGTTGGAATGCCAAAGGGTAGTGTGATCTTGGTACAAGTATTAATCTCATGCACAACTCAATATTCAAAAAGTTAGGTCTTGGATATCCTAAGCCTACTGCAATCCTATTATAGCTTACAGATCATTTGGTAGCTAGACTAGATGAAATCATAAAGTTTGTCTTAGTCCATGTGGGATCCCTCATATTCCCTGTGGAAATTCATCTTGGATTTTGAACTTGACCCAGAAGTATTTTTTATTGTCGAGTGCCCATTCCTAGCAATAGGAGGGGTATTGATAGATTTTATAGTCGGACGATTAACCATGCATGCTCATGACAACGTAGAAGTCTTTGACGTTTACCAAGCCTTAAAATTGCTTGTGATATATAAGGATCTGTAAGCCATTGTAGTGTTAGATACAAAGGCTGCAATCAGTCAGATTGAAATTAAGGATCCTTTAGCTAAGGTGTTGTTGAATTAAGGCTAGTGGATGACGTTGAAGTTAGAGAGAGTGAGAGTATGTTGAATAATCACATTTTCAGCATGCTAAAAAAGGTAGTTGAACCTTTGTAGGGTGTTGGGTCCACCACGCAAGACCTCTGTCCAGGAAGCTCCACATCTAGACTTGAAGCCACTACCTTCATATCTTGGGTATGTTTTCCTCGGCAAAAGTAATGCTTTACATGTAATTTGGTCTACTTCATTATCTGCCGCCCAGGTTGATACTATTGTAGCTGTATTTCAAAAAAGTGAGTGGGTCATGGGGTGGTAAATGTCCGAACATCATTGGATCATCCTAGCCTTATACATGCACCAAATCTTCATGGAGGAGGGTCATAAGCCAATAGCCCAGCCACAAAGGAGATTGAACCCCATCATGAAAGAGGTGGTGAAAAAAGGAGGTAATTAAGTGGTTGGATATTAGGATTGTCTTTCCCATCTCTTATAGAAAGTGGGCAAGCCACATCTAATATGCCCCCAAGAAAGGGGAGATGACAGTGGTCACTAATGAGAAGAATGAGTTCACCACAATAAGAACGGTGATAGGGTGGAGAATATGCATGGACTACCGAAAGTTCAATGATTCAACCCAGAAAAATGATTATCCAGTACTATTCACTGATCAAATTTTTCATAGGATTGCAAAGCAAGAGTATTATTGTTTCCTAGATAGGTACTCAAGGTATAATCCGATCACCATTGCCCCAGAGGACTAGGAAAAGACCACATTCACCTATCCCTATGGTCTATATGCTTTTAAGCTCATACCCTTTGGTTTGTGCAATGCACCTGCTACATTCCAAAGGTACATAATGGCTATATTCCATGACATAGTGGAAGATTTTGTGGTAGTTTTCATGAATGACTTCTCAGCGTTTGGGGAATCATTTGATGTATACTTGTAAAATTTGGACAAGGTGCTAGCTCATTGGCAGGAGACAAATCTTTTCCTTAATTAGGAAACATGCTATTTCCTAGTGAAGAGAGGGATAGCCTTGGGACATAAGGTGTCCAAGTGGGGTTTACAGGTCGATCAAGCTAAAATAGATGTGATCGATAAGCTGCCTGCACCATGTTTGTCTAAGGAGTTCAAAGTTTTTTGAGGCATTTGTTGTTCTACCATAGATTCATTAAGGATATCTTGACAATCTCAAAGCCATTATGTTCCCTCCTAGAAAAGAAGGTATTGTTTAACTTTGGTGCAATATGTTTGCAGGCTTTTTAGACTTTGAAGATGCGGCTAGTTTAAGTGCCCATCTTAACAGCTCCTAATTAAGGGCTCCCATTTGAGTTGATGTGTGATACGGGTGACACTATTGTGGGTGTGGTATTAGGAAAGCAGAAGGAAAAATTATTCTATTCTATATACAATGCCAGCAAGACCCTTGACCCAGCACAGTACAACTATACTGTATAGAGAAGGAGATGTTGGCGCTGATGTATGCTTCTGACAAGTTCTAGTCTTACTTGGTGCCTACCAAGGTCATAGACTGATCATGCAGCTCTGTGGTACCTATTCAACAAGAAAGATTCCAAGCCCAGATTAATCAAGTGGATCCTATTGTTGCAATAGTTTGACATCGAGATAAAAGACTAGAAAGGATGTAAGATTCAAATTGTAGATCACTTGTCCAGGTTGTAGGATGACACACCCATTGGGGAGCAAGGTCAGATCAAGGAAGAGTTCCTTGATAAGTAGCTCTTAGCATAGGGGGGTTAGAGGAATTACCATGGTATACAAATATTGTTAACTATCTTCTGAGTGGAGTATTCTCTCTGGATGCGAACTATTAGTAGAAGAAGCGACTGGCTGATGATGCTAAGGCCTGCATATGAGATGAGCCTTACCTCTTCAAGCATGGCATAGACATAATGGTGAGAGAGTGTGCTAGAAGTGGAAATGTGCTAGGTACTTGAACAATGTCAAGCCTCACCATATGGTGGGCATCATGGAGGAGAGAGGTTAGCTCACAAGGATTTACAATCTGAATTCTTCTGGCCAACTCTATTCAAAGATGTTGTTGGGTATGTGAGAAAGTGTGATGAATGCCAGAGGAAATGTACCATATCCAAGAGGCAAGAGATGCCTCTCAACAACATATTGGAGGTGAATATCTTTGATGTCTTAGGGATGGATTTCATGGGTCCATTCCCACCCTCATTTGACAATCATTACATACTTGTAGCAGTTGACTATGTGTCTAAGTGGGTCAAAGAAGTACCTCTACCCACTATTGACTCCAAAGTGGTGAGCAAATTCCTAAAAAAAGCAGATCTTCACGAGATTTGGTACCCTAAGAGCTATTATAAGAGATGGAGGTGCATATTTCATAAATCTCGCTTCAAAGAACTTGTTGGATAAGTATAGGGTCAGGCACAAGGTAACCACAGGATATCATCTGTAGACAAGCAAAGAAGTGGAGGTATCAAATTGCGCGGTTAAGCAAATTCTACAGAAGACTATCAGTGCTACTAGAAAGGATTGGGCTATGAGATTTGATAAGGCCTGGTAGGCTTCTATAATAGCCTAAAAACTCTAATCAAAACATCTCCTTACAAAATGGTCTATGGGAAGGTGTGCCACCTCCCTATCGAGCTACAACACCAAGCGGAATGTGTTATCAAAAACCTCAATCTTAACCCAGAGGTTACAAGGTAGAAGCACCTATAATAACTCGAGAAGCTGGATGAGTTTCCACTCTATGCATATGAAACTACCAAATTCTACAAGGAAAAGATGAGGAGATGACACGACAAGCACATCATTAGGTGTACCTTTGAGCCTGGGAAAAGGTACTTCTCTTTAACTATCATCTTAAACTTTTTCCAAGTAAGTTAAGGTCCAAGTGTAGTGGACGATGCATAGTGGAGAGCATCCACATGGTGCAATTGAACTCCATGATGAGGCTGCAAATCTAACTTTCTTAGTGAATGGCCAGAGGGCCAAACACTACCATGGGTTAGACATGGACCGTGAAGTGGAGGCCATTGAGTTTACCAATGAAGAATAGAGAATTTGTTGAGTTGTAATACTAGTTTTATTTTTTTATTTTTATTTAATAAATAAATAATCCCGTTGAAAAAGTGTCAGTTGCCACAAACTTTTGGTCTGTGACCTATCTATATCGCGAACCTTCACATTTTGTGCGCAAGTTTTGTCATCTTCAATTACCATTAATTCGTAAGGTATTTTTAGATTTTCCTTGGCCAGATTAACTTTTTCACTATTTTGTAGCATATTCAAGTATTTCGGGATTTATTCGAGGTTCGACGCTTATAAAATAAAATTTTTTGGGCCTTAAACACTTTACCAAAATAGAAATGTAGGCGACAAAGTCGCAGCTAAGTCCCCAAAATCACATAAAAGGGGAAATCAGAAGTACAAGTCCGCGACCTATCTGCGTTACAGACCTGTCACAAACTTGGATAATTGTTTGGCAGTTACTTTTAACTAACCCAGCCCGATTCACCACTATTTAAAGCCCCCCTCGATTTTAACCCTCCCACTCGCGAGTTTTACCGCCCAAATCACCATTTTCTCTCAAAATTCCTCCCCTTTTAACCCAAGTTCCCTTATGTTCAACCAAATCCACGACACACTTCAACTTGCCAAGAGTTCTATGTAGTTTTCCCTTTGCACTTCATCACCAAAGGTATGTTTTCTACACTCTCTTTCGTAAGATTTCCTTGGGTATGGTGTTTCCATGGGTGTTAATTCCTGCTAATACTCCGTTGTAATGGCAATTTCTTCTACAACTTGGTATGGGTTGTGGCATTTTGTGCTTACATATGGGTATGGTGTTGAAGTTGTGAAGGCCAATTGTGAGTAAAAACCCTAGGCCAAAAATTGGGGCAAACTTGAGTTTAAATTATTTTTTGAGGTGATTGTTGCCCGATATCTTTTATTCTTCTCTGTCTTTCTTTTAGGTTGGTGTTGATATTACATGGATGGGGTATATTCTTATTGCCTATGTGCCATAATGCTACCCTATCATATTTTCGCTTTCCATTATGTTAACTTGGAATTGTATGATTGTATGGGTGTTGAAACGGAGTTGAATTACAGTTTTAAAGGGGATCGTTGTGATTGTGAATTAAGTGTTACATGTGTGTACCTTATTGCACCTTCCTCACTGTGGTCATTAGATATTGTTGTTATGTTGTGGTAAAGATAACTTGGTATTGGTTGGGGAAGTCTTGTGTACCGTCTCAACACCATGGTTTGAACCAAGTATGGGGTAGCATTGTCGGGTTAATCCTTAGGGTAGGGGCTATGTCTCATGTGTGATGTAATCATTCTTATGTGGTTTGTGCTAGCTAGTCATGGAATTCCAAACACATGGAACCAGACATAAGGGGGCCTTAAGCCATAGGAGGAGCACTAGAGGGGTCCCAGAAGTGCCCAAATCCTAATCTGTCCCTCAAGGCCAGACTCTTTGCTTTGGGATTAAGGTAGTGGACTGGAAAGGAAAGAATAGTATCGGGCTCATAATGAGACCAAATACTTTCCAGATGTCCCTATTGATGTGGATAGCTTGGTGTGGGACTTCCCTAGCATTTATAACAGGTGCATGGAGTATCGTTTGGGTTTCCTATTTAGGAATACCCTACCATTGAACTTGAGTATGGTCAGGGAATTCCACGCCAATATGAAAACTGAGGCATGGTCGTAGGTGGTCATAGTGAGGGGTGTGGAAGTCAACATCACCCCTATTGCTATTAATGGGATTATGAGGACCATGGGTGTCCCTTTTGGCATATCATGGAGCTACAGATCTACTCTCCCTATCGGGTCATCTGTCATACTTTCAAAGGCCTTATCTCTACTGCTAAATAGATCTGCCATTGCTACAAGAGGTATCACCAATCCTTTCGCTTTTACCATATGAATAGGGAAGCCCAGGTATGGATCAAGATAATGTGCATATTATCTTCTCAGGTGTGCCCTTCACAATGATTACCAGGGATAGGGTGTTCTTAGCCTATGCCTTCATGACAAGAGCGATGTTGAACATTGGGGCCATCTACAAGTCTTCTATGAGGAAGGCTTGTGGACCGAGGCCGTAAGTATGCCTTTGGAGTTATAATTACTATGTTATGCAGGTGTACAGGTGTCCTAAAGGAGCCCTTGACTACTTCCCATAGATCAAGGCCCCACCCCATTATGTCACTAACAATAAGAGGCCTAATCTGTGTATGGGCCCTATTCTGACCACTCCTGAGAAGCCACACAAGGATGAGCTTATCATGGCAAGGATGCATGTGTCGGAGATGCTACGCTAGTGGACTGGTGGTAGAACTTCCAGTTTGGCTGAGCTTGATGAGGTGGAGGCATGATACCCACTGTAGGACCATAGGAATGCGGTCTTAGGTATTGGGACTCAATTTTTTGAGCATGGAGGATGATGTTCTCAAAGATCTGGAGGATGCTAGGGGAGCTTCTGATTTGGATGAGAATGAGGCTGAGTTGGTTGAGCCACCCCTTAATGCGAATGGTGCCCCCACACTACCTGATGTTGCTATAAAGGACTAAGCACCGTGCTTCCATCCCATAGGTTTCAATCGGGTTGTAATTAACTTCATGATCTTAGTATGTATGAATGTTGAATGTCAGTAGTAATGTGAATGTTTGCATGGCATTGTCTTTCTGAGGACTGTTTGATGTTGTGGATATGTAGGATGTAGTCATAGTTGAGTGATGGGGCCCTATGATGGATTGATGAAGACCATCCTAAGGGTATTCGTCATTTGTCAATCTCATGTAGAGTGTCAGTAGAAGTAAAAAAGATATATTACATAGTGGGTTTGAATTTGGGATAATTGAAAAATAAACTTTGAATGGCTCAGGTCTAAACTTTTGATCTCATGAATGCATGCTTAATATTGAACTCTTGAGAATGATGTAAGTATGAGCCCTTTGAAGAAAGTGTGCCATGTCATGGTGAGCATGCTTGTGAGTCCATGCTGTAATAGTCGCTAGAACTTGCCCGGTATGTGGGATAATATAGATAGTAACAGGACTTAGAGAATAGGATCTAGGCATTTCTTTGGTAGCCTATTATTATACCACTTTTTGACCTACCTTCAGCATCATTGAGTCTTAGCTTTTTCTTCGAATAACCACATTTTAAGCCTAATCACCTTTTATTCTTATATCATGTTGTTGATCCCAAAATCCTAAGAGCTTTAACATGATAAGATGAAGGTAAGTAAGCTTGAAAGGGTACCCTTAGGACAAGATGTGTTTTAGAAAATAAAACAAAATTATGAAAAATTTGGGGCCCTTAAAATAGTAGGGTTCGCGATATTCCACTTCGCGGACTTGTTGCGATTTAGGGTAACCCCTGATAATAAAAATATTTCTTTTTCTATCTGTATACCAGATAAGGTTGTGCAGTTAATCATATAACATGGTTGAATGATAAAAGATGATATAAGGCAAAGATAAAGTGCTACGAAAGGGAGTGGTGGAGGCTTCATGCGCTTGTGAATTAAGACACGGAATACATACCCAGAGATACTGCTCACCCACCTTTAGCCTACATCACAACCAAATAAAAGACTTATGTGACCCTTTAAGAAGGTATGCATGCTAGGTTTTACATCCAGCGATTGAGGAAGGATAGAACTGCAAAACGAAGTAAGTAAATCAGCCATTCCAGGAAAAGCATGGAAGTCCGAATCGCGAACCAAGGAAAGTGACTGAAGAAGCTGAAAAGATAGCGAAAAAGGCATGAAGCACATAAAGTACATAAGTCCATGTCACGGACATGAAGTTTATAAGAAGAAATTGGCCAAGTAAGATGATAATGCAGGAATACACTTCAGGAGTAAAGGTCCGCACCGCGGACGTTGAAGACGCAAGGGAAAAATCTAAAAATGAGATCCTTAGGTTTAAATACAGTTTTAAAACATTATATTAGTATCTGCTTTTAGAGAGAACAACGGGAGACGACGAATAACTCTATTCTAGGGTTAATTTATTTTTAGCTTTTCTTCTTTAATTTCCATTCTTGAGAGTTTGTGAGGCATTTGCTTTGTTTTAGAACAATCGTGAGTGGATAATCTTCCCATATTCTGGGATTGTAGCCATAGACAATATACTAGCTTTTGATGTTTATGATTTATGAATGGGTTTTTCTTGCAATTACTCTTATATCTCTTTGACTATACTTCACAGTGTGGCCAACCATGGTGTAATTTTTGATGTTCACTCTAGGTCTGAGAGATGTTGGAGTAGATAGAACACAGGGGTATATGGAGCTTGTTCATCTAGGAAACTAGATGATTCGTGTATGGGAGACCTGTAACACCTACCCATACACCTAGCTTGATTAGTATACAGGAAGATAATTTTAAAGCATTTTCATTGATCATGTCTATCCCCGCTTAACGATGTAGTTAGGTTGTCAATGGGAGTAGGCTGGTAGTTGTCTGCAACCCTGCTTTGATAACTTAAACCCTGTGAATCAGTAATTAGGATACCCATATATAATCATAAGCATTGAGGATAGGATATGTGTTGAAATAGGTACAGTCCTGTAATCTCGCTCATATTGATATTTCTCTCAAGATCATTTGCAAATAGTTTAGTTTATTTTATTATTTCAACATTAACAATAATTCTTTGTCATTTTTCTAAAAAGACACACTCAACATAAACTCCTTTGATTTATAAATGAAATTTAATTTAAGTCCTTTGGGTTCAACATCTGGCTTTTGAAAAGAGCCACTGTATTAATTGGTTTGACCACGTACACTTGCGTGTGCTGGGGAAGCAACAAGTTTTTGGCATCATTACCGCGGATTTAAAGTTATTGATTAGTTTTTTTTCCGGAGGTGCCATGTTTAGTCGTGGTAACTGCAGTTGATCTTAGTCATGCTTTGCTTGCAAGAATTTAGTCCAATCCACTGGCAGAACTAGACTCTTATTTTTGACAGAGAAGAAAGAGCACTAGCATCTTGTACACCATCCGGCCAATAGATCTAGTTGAACAAGAAGACCAATAGGACAATGAAGAAGTAGTTGAAACAATGACTAACTATCATGATCCGGTCCTAGTCATATTGCCGCCTGCTAGATTCCACCTATATGCAAGACAATTACCCAACTCCCAAGGTACCTGTCCTAGCTTTCTAGTGTAAACCATAACCAATATGAAAATATAGATAACATAAACTTACGCAGGACCTGAAAGTCAATTGTGCGGAGCTTCAATAGACACAATGGCATATCATATACATATATCAATAATTATAATAATATAAAAAATTAGAGTACCTCTACCAAGAACATAACACTATTGTACAAGGCCAATGTTTGGTTATAAAAGATGGCCATCAACAAGAAGGAGACTGTGAAAAAACCAGATCTATCGATGCTCAACAAGAGTCTCCTAAGGGCGCTCCCAAAGTTTCCTAACTCTACTATGATGACCCATGCCTGAACCTGTACTATGGGAAGATGCATAAGTACGGTGAGTACTAGAAACGACAGCTAGTAGGCTTCATAGACCAACTGTGTGAAATAGTGAACAAAATTAATGCCCAAATATGTAGCTGTGCAGCAAAACAAGCCCAGATCAAGGCATAAGCATGTCGGCAAACCCTCAACCACAATTGAACCAACAGAGATGAAGAACAATCATGAACTGAACTAACTCAAGTGATGAACTTTGGTACCGACTGATGAAGACTGCTTAGGCTAATATCACGAATTCCCCCCTCTGATGCGTCGTGTTGTACGTGGGTGCAAGGCCCTAGTGTCTATGCATGTACGCTAACGAGGGCCCCATAAGCCTAGATGGTACACCTGCACACAATACAGAAATGGCAGATCATCATAAAATCCCACAGAACCATCACAGAATCCCATAGATCCATCACAGAGCCTATCTCTCCACACCATCACAAAAGGGTTAGTTGTACATTGGTGTAAGGCCCTAGTTTCTCATCCCAAACACCCCCTAAGCCCCCATAAGCATAGAGGGTACACCCACACACAATCAGGATATGAAAAGGTAAGTGGATCCATAGTAATGGTTGACCTATGACCCCTTGTATCACAACAATAACTGGGTCTTCAACCATACAAAAATGGTATCACATGAGGACTCGAACCCCTAAGATTATCCAATGACTCTGACTCCTAGGTCTTCCGGCTTGGCCTTTGATCGAGCAGTCTGTTAGGGTCAAGTGGTCTGGCCATAAACATAATGGTGGGACATACCCCTCGTGGGAGAAAGCATCCCCCTAACATAAACAATGTGTCACATCTAAGAATATCCACCACAGGCCCCTCTCCTAAAATGGAATCAGTAGGTTCCTAGACAAACCATCAAAAGATTCTCCATCCTATGAATATACATACTAGTAATCAGGCATGACCATCAAAATTCAAAACATAAGGCGAGCAACTTTTAGACTCAGATACTCGGGCATGGTGGTCAGTACTTGAACAATAATAGGGAGAATTATCTTAGGAGTTGAGGTATCAATCAATCACTCACTCAACTAGTGTATCTGGATCCAGAATTCCAAAGTCATGCTGTGCCCAGAGATAACATAGGCAACAACATTCTCAAACCAGGTATCTCGCTTAATCCACACTATCACCATCCCATGGATAATGATAACTCAGCCCCAATCTCATGTAAGGAGAAACCAAACTCAACCACTAAGAACAACACATAAGAGAATAGACCTCAATAATCGGGATAAAATCAGGCCCAATAGGAAACCATGCTATAGTATAGACAACCGCAAATAATCGAAGCAAATATGTGGTAACAACAGGGATATCAGAATGTCCACAACAGAAAGGCCTAATAAAAACATAACATGCCAGTAATCAAGTCACAATATGGCAGGAATTAACAAGTGGTCCCACAGTCATTAGATTGTATCTATACTAGAATTAGGCCACATCTTGGCATATATACACAATCTCCTAGTCAACATATCTCAATAGTAATAGGCTATATATATTCATACAAGTACGATTCAAGTAATAAAACATGCATGTCTCATGACACTAGCCTATATTCGGCCATTCCCAGGCCTTTTTCTGTGTAAAGCAACTCAAAGGGCGGCGTTGGTATAACCTAAGCTAAGGTCTAAGAGGCTAGATAAATAGAAGGATAAATCTTACCAAATATCTTATCAAACCCCAGCTACTATCAAGGATTTCTCCCAAGGCAACCGTATGCTTGCCCACTGATAATGTGCCCTTTTTTAAATAGGATGCTAGTTCCTAGGACTAATCCAAAAAACTAGTGTTTCGTCATAGATAACCCCAGGAAGCGCGTAGGATATAGCCTAAACCTAGCTACCAGGGTCACACTCCAACCTCTAATGCGGTAATGGCTTTTTAGCAACACCTCTCATATCACAAAATGCAAGACTCCCTAGGGGTGCACTATGCTCGTCCCCAGAACATGGTGTGTCTCTCCAGTCACTAACTAGTGGCACAAGTACATAACAACTAACATCAATATATAGGATCATATAAACCACAAGGCAACATAGAATCATGTTTAACTAGGAAATTCTACTAGAAGTACTCAAAAAATTTATAGATAACCGCAACAATATCATGCATATACATACCAATAAGATATAGGTACTAGATTCAACGCACAGAATAGCATGTAATCATAAGTCAACCTTAATAGCTAGTATATTCTAGTAGTTCAGACCACACATAAATACCAGTAAGATTAAAGCTTAGCGTACATACCTATCACATATTCATAGCTCTAGCGAACCCCTTTCAAGCCTTTCCGTAGTCCTATAATGTAAGAACTCAGGTAATATAGCAGCGACAACAAACACAACACTCAATACAACAACTACCATCCCTTAACATTATAGACGTATATACAACACACAGCTTGCACCCATCCATATACAACATATACTCCAAAACGCAATCCATTAATATTATATTTCTACACATTCCAACTCAAATATGCAAATATTTTAGCTTAGTCTAAAGTTTAGAGAAAGCCTAGCCTATCTGATATTTGATATCTCTTGCTCTAAGTCAATCCAAGTAAGTTTTTCATCTCTGAATCTCTTCTCAATGCTACTCCATTGATAAAATATAAGTCGCAAGATTATTACGGCTGGTTTGGATGTAAAATCACAGGAAACGGGTGAAATTACATCACTTACGCCTAAAATGGGAAAAATCAGGGCCAACACTCAAAATGCCAAACCAATCCCCATAAAGCTTTTCCATATCACCCCGAGTCTATATCCAAAAGCTCTACCCAAACGGACCCCAGAAGACCAAGAATAGCCCAAAACGAAGATTAAAACCTTACCGGGAAAAATATTCTTTTCAAAACATTCTCGGTCAAAATTGTCAAAAACCAGAAAGCATCAGCACCCATCATACAAAATTGCTCCTCTAAGAACGTAGAACAATTTAGGCTTATATTTCACTTAATTTTGTTGATAAAGGACCGAGATATCACGATGTAAAGTTTATACTCATTTTTTATGTATATCTTGCAAAAAGCAGAGTTTTGACCTTGGAATTCATGCAAAAATAGAATTTTGACATCACCACGACATTTCTTGTGAAAATCTGTGGCACATAGCCTTTTCAATCACTCATATCATATGAAAAATGAGCTTGGAATCATAATGCGAAGTTAAGACAATATATATATATGTATGTATTAGTGCATGTATCTCAAGGCAATGCGGCAGTGTCAGGTCATATCATGTGGCAGTCAATAGATTTTTCACGTCGCCTCCTCTTTCAATTAAATCTCAAATCCCTTTGTTCGTCATTTCAGGCTCGTCCGGGCTCCAAATTTTGGAAACGAACTATGTACCCCACATGGATTTCAATGTTTTGAATCCAATGGTGTGGTCAAAATTTTCCATAGAGATTCTTATGATAAACTGTGGATCCCACTTCTTTATACGCAATTTTTAACAAAAAGCCCCCGAGTCAAATCACTTTCGGATGTCCCCGGTATCAAAAGAAGGTTCGTCATAGACCAAAATTAACATTTCAAAGCTAATCATGCTATCAAAATTCTTATCCAGGGCATGGTTCCTAAGGGCATTGACTGAGTTAACTATTAACTGGCTTCAGCGACTAAATTTGCAATCCATGAAATAATTGCACCAGATGTACCCCTAGCCTAATTCGACTGTTCCGGAGCTAATGTATAACAACAACAACAACAACAACAACAACAACAACAACAACAACAACAACAACAACAACAACAACAACAACATACCTAGTGGAATCACACAAGTAGGGTCTAGGGAGGGTAGAATGTACATAGACCTTACCACTATCTCCTTGAAGTAGAACGACTGTTTCTTAGAAATCCTCGTCTCAAAAACCCATAAGCAGAATAAACTAGAGTTCCTGAGCTAATGTAATTGTCATAATTCCATTTTGAGGCCGTTTACTAAGACCTTACTTGAAAACTTATTTTACAGGTACAACTTCCTTGTTAACTCAAAAATCTATATAACATGAATAACAAGACAAATAATCACCCCAGTAGTCCCTGAGGTCAGTATACACACGCTCAAATCAACATATAAGAGAAAAACCATAGAAATGACCTGGAGGTTCATTACACAGACTAGATTCCTGTACCAATGGCGGCGGCTAGGTCAGTCTGAGATGTGGCAGTCCCATGCACTAGTAATGTGACAAGCTATTTTTGGAAGCTAGAGCCCGGTGGAAGATGGGAGCTTAAGCATTCCATCGGACAATCACTGGATTGCCACATGAGGATCCTCAAGTTAATCTCAAAAATTTATTAGAGATTGCTAACACTTTTATCTCAAAGTCTGTAAATAAGAATTATGCTAGCATGACTCTCTATTTCCCTTTTCACAGCTTGGGGAAGCAAGGAGGTGATTACAAATTGGACCACGCAACTCAATACTTCTTGGAATGAGTAGGCTAGAAAGTTCTATAATAGATTCTTTTCATCTGGAAAGACGGTCAAGTTGAGGAGTAAGATCTTGAGTTTTCTACAGAGGCCAGGGAAGAAAATGTATCAAGCTTGGGACAGGTTCTAAACTTTCCTCATTAACTATCCCCATATTGCCAAGCTAGTGAGGTGTTCATCATACCTTTATTGAAAGGTTGGAACCTAACACCAAGATTCTACTTGATTTTGCAGCAAATGGACAAGCACTAGAGAAGACATGTGATGATTTGTATACTCTATCAAACCATATTGGACAAGGTAACCCTGAGTGGAATTAGAGATTTCAAGACTGACGTTCTAAAAACAAGCAGATATGTTAAAGGTGGACGCAATAACTGCCCTGCAAGCACAAGTATCAGTAATGCAGAACATGTTGACAACTCAATTCAATAGCCTGTGTTTAGGCAAATAACAAGCCCTAAAGAACATGGTCCAGCAATAGCAGAATACTTAGTGTGATGTCTATACGTATAGAGATCATAATGCAAAGCACTGTAGGGCTAATCTAGAGGTTGTCAACTTTGTCTGAAATGCAAATAGAGGTAGCCAACAAGGGTTTTCAAACACTTATAACCTAATTGGAGAAATCATCCAAATGTCTCTTGGGGAGGTAATCAGCAAAAGCAAGGACCACCTCAGCACAGACCTTAATATGGTAGTTCATTCTACAATAAGCATATGCAGCAGCCCGCAAAGCAAGCTAATACAGCTAACATAAATGACAGTGAAGTGCTATGAAGGATTCTAGCAAATCGAAAGAGGCAAGAGGATAAGATTCAATAGAACAAGAAAGACCTCGAGAATCTAGAAAAGCAACTAAGGCAACTGGCAAGCATAACAAATGCTAGATCCTTAGGTTGCTTGCCAGGTAATGCAAACCCTAACCCAAAACAATTGAATGTTGTCAGCATAAGAAGTGGGAAGCCTATGGCAGAATGATTCAAAAATAGAGGACTAGGGCCAATGCAAGTATAGAAAATGATAATATGGCTTACACTCGTAGTTTCCCAAATGCTGAAGCAGGTTCCACACCAAGGCCTCCTCTTCTTCCCTTCCCTCAAAAGGTTAAAAATAAAAAGGAGGAAAAGTTCTTTCAAAGGTTTATTGGGCTCCTGAAACAGGTACAAATTAACTTATCTCTTATTGGATCCCGAAGTATGCCAAATACATGAAGGACATTGTCTCCAATAAGAGCAGGTTGGGTGAGTTTGAGACTACGGTAGTCACTGAAGAGTGTAGCTCTAGGATCCCGAATAAGACAAAGTTCCCAACTAAAGTGAAGGATCCTGGAGGTTTCACTATTCAAGTAGCAATTAGGAGCTATTTGAATGGCAGAGGGTTGTGTGATCTCGGTGCGAGTATCAATCTCATGCATAACTCAATGTTTAGAAAGTTGGGTCTTGGATATCCTAGGCCTATCGCAATCCTATTGTAGCTTGAAGATTATTCGATAACTAGAGTTGACGAAATCATAAAGGATGTCTTAGTCCATGTGGGATCCCCCACATTCCTCGTGGACTTTCATGTTGGATTTTGAACCTGATGCAAAAGTTTCTTTTACTCTGGGTGCCTATTCCTTGCAACAGAGGGGCATTAATAGATTTTAAAACCGCCCGATTAACCATGCATGCTAATGACAAAGTGTAAGTCTTTGACGTGACCAAACCTTAAAATTGCCCCCGATTTATAAGGATCTGGTAGCTATTATAGTGTTAGATATAGAGGCTACAATCAGTCAGATTGAAATCAAGCATCCTCTAGCTTAGGTGTTGTTGAATCAAGGGCTATTGGATGACCTTGAAGTTAGAGAGATTGAGAGTTTGTTGAATAATCACAACGTTAGCTTGCTCAATAAGGTGGCTGAGCCTTTGAATAGGGTGTTTGGTTCACCACACAAGCCCTCTGTCTAGGAAGCTCCACAACTAGAATTGAACCCACTACCGTCACATCTTGGTTATATTTTCCTTGGCGAAAATAATACTTTACATGTA
>JAPFFP010003181.1:0-17908 GCA_026153255.1 Solanum medicagineum
TGGTTTCCAGTTTCTGGAATGCTGACTGTCATATCCATATATGTTCGGCTAAGCATGTTGTTGACATCTTGTTGAGTGTTCATTGTAAAGCGGTTAAGTGTGTCGTTGTTGTTCTGTTCCCAGATTTATAAACATGCCATGAAGTTTAAACCTTGTTATAGTTGTCAAGAATGTTGTTGTTGCCATTCTTGCCCACTGTTTTGCTCAAAAATATGCTATAGTGTTCGAATCTCAATTTGCTATAGTCTGTTATAATGTTTTCTGTTTACTCTCTGGTTCAGTTGAATTTTGCATGTTCTTCTGTCTGAAAAATGAGTTTTGGTCACACATCCCTCTATTACGTTGAAAAGGTGCCAAAATATTAGAAACATACTCTTGTTTATCTATCCTTTTCTTGTTAAGGTTCAACTGCTTTAGAGTTAATAAAAGTTGGATGACTGTAATGTTCGATCGTTTTCTTCTTAACCGTTATCAGTGGTTCCCTTTCTCTGCTTCTATTCTTAAATTTCTGGTCATGTTATCTGTTATCTGGAGTCACTCTTAAACTATTATTTGTTCTTGCATAATCATACTTCATTCAACATATCAAGCTTACACTTAGGCATTTCAAGTCAGTTTTGGTTCCCTCTCATTGTTTGAAAGTTCATTCTTGTCGCCACCCTTGTTTCCCTGCTTTTGTTCATTGTTTTAAAAGTTTGAGGTCTCAAGTCTTGTTCTAGTTTTATCCTGTCTGAGTTGTGTCTGCTTTAATGGATCAACTATTAATTTTGGCATGAAATGGATCATTGGTTGTCTGGTTTGTTAAGCACAGAAATTTGACAGAAATTTGAGTTGTTGTGTTTCCCTTCTTCAGTCCATGGAGAATGTTATTAATATCCCTCTATTTGCCATTAACTTGCCAGGAATAAGTTTTGGGTAAAATGCAAGTCATGAATTAGTCCTTTGCTCTGTATTACTGAATGATCACATGAACATTTAGGTTGTTCTTGAATCTGATATGTGTTGTGGAATGATTATATAAAGCTCGAATTTGTAGGAATCGAGTTCAAGTAATTGTGGTATGTTTAATTGTTGGTTCATGCCTATCTGTTTTCGGTCTTTTATGCAGTTTTCATGCAAATTTTGTTCAAATACGATCTATGAAAGCAAAATATGACATTTCGTTACAGTTTCTTTTTTCAGTACTCCATTATAATCTTAAATTAAATGTAAAGGCTTGTCGTTTTATTGGGGATCAATATAATTATGTTAGCATTAACTGGGGTCTCTCATTAATTCTTATTTTATTTCTTTGCATGAACAATGCTTCGAGCCATTTTGGACTCCTGATTTTGCATTCCTTGGGCCACGGAGGCCCAAACTCCCTCTTCTTCGAGTCAGCCAATCCTCAGGAGAGAAGAAACTGTTCTACATATCTCGGGAGGCCCAAAGTCGCAATAAATTTTAAAATGGGATAAAGGCCCACATCGTCAACTCTCTTCTTTTATTTTTGTATTTGTTTGAATGCTAATATTTTATATGGTTTTCAATCTAATTGAATTCCCCGGCAGGTCAAACCATTTGTGTTATTTATTTTATTTTATTTCATTTTGAAAAGTGTTTTTGCATAAAAAATAAAATTTAGAAATAAAGAAAAATAAATAAATAAACAAAAAATGTGATTTTGTTCAAGTTTAATCAAAATATTTCAAAATTAATAAAAATCAGTCAACGTTTTTCAAGCGAAAAGTTAGTCAAATCACTTAATCGTCGGATAACTGCATTTAGCAGCCATTTCAAGTGCGTAAAACCTTCTTGAAATGGAAATATGAACCCGAACCTATTTCTCTGAATTTTAAAAGATTTTCTGTTAGTCTTTTAAAATATTTAATGGTTTCCTAATTATCCGTAAAATTAGGTGGCGACTCCTGTTTTCCATTTCGAATCTCGAGAATTGGTTTTGCTCAAATCAATTGAGTTTTGAATCGATTTTCGATTTTCGAAACAATTTTTAATTTTTATAATTTTTATTTAAGAGTCGGTCATTTTCCGGCGTAACACGGGCCCTGTCCCAACCCTTTGTAGATGTTTTTCTTTATTTAGAGGCTTTGCAGACTATGTAAAGCAAAGTGTGGTCATGTCTCGTACTTTATACACCGTGGCCCCAACGGCCTAGTCATATGTATTTCTTTTTGGCTTGTCGTCATTTTTTATCTTCTTAAAGGCATGTCAAACATAGAAATCCCTCATAATATGTACAAGAAGCGCGTTGGTATAGGTTGGTTCTCCCGGGCCTTACCGCAATGGGTGCCAGTCCGCCCTAACGGGACTTGGGTCGTGACAAGTACGTTTGAATGTACTAAGTATGCGGGATGCAATGCCACAAGAGATAGGCATCATAATCCAAAATGCAAGACGGTAGACAATAGGCATATTATAGAAAGATGACATGTATGATCAATGCATAAGTAAATCATGCTTAAGTAAATCATGCTTAACTATATCATGCTCATATAGAATATCATATGTGGAGAATGAGACCAAACAAGCTATCTAAGGTATAAACCCCTTGGTGGTTGATGGTGGTCGCACCCTGCCATCCATTATGACGAAGTATAAACCCCTCGCATAGTTGATGGTCGTCGCACCCCGCCATCCATGATGACAAGGTATAAGCCCCTCGCATGGTTGATGATGGTCACACCCCAAACATTGATGGTGACGAAGTATAAACCCCTCGCATAGTTACCCGGGCTCTTTTCCCCACGGATCAGGTCTGGTCTATGCAACACTTTATATAGGATTCATCATAGGCTCTAATGCAATATCTCACGTAGGAATAAACATATACATAAGCTTATTTCATCATCATAACATTATTCATATCACATCTCATGCTTTGTGTCACGCCCTAAGTCCCGTTAGGGTAGACCAGCACCCACTGTCGATAAGGCTCGGGAGAAACAACCTGTATCTATGCACCTTTTATACATTTTACAATGGATTTCTATAATCTTACATGCCTTTATGCAAGTAAACAGTGACACAGCCAAAAGGGAATGCATGTGATCAGGCTGTTGGGCCACGGTGTTGAAAGTACGAGATGCGACCACACTTTATTTTACATAGTCTGCAAAGCCTCTAGTGAAGAGAAAGTATCGATTAAGGGTCGGGACAAGCCCCGCCTTGAATAAATGTACAATACAAACATATAATCTTTAGACACACACAAAGCTCCAAAACAACCTGGAGCTTGGTAACAACAGCTAGATGTCCTAGACTCTAATGGGGAGATCTACTAGCACCTGTACCTGTAGCATGAAATGTAGGTCCCCCGTAAGGGACGTCAATACGAGATAATGTACTGAGCTTATAAGGCATAAAATACTATATATGAAGTAACAACTTCAAATGAAACTATGCACTGGTGTTGAATAAGAGACCACCTTTGGATATACTTTGGGATCGTACTTGAAGTTCTTTATATTGCTTTACCTTTATTGTATAATCTGTGCATATAATGTACTGTAAATGACCATCTAATAAGTGGTAAACTGCATTGGGATCGTCCCTAGCTAGGTTCTTCCTTAATCCCTCGAGCTACCACCCGTGATAGGATCGTCCCTTGCTAGGTGATGCTTCCACCCCTCGTACTACCACCCATCAAAAACTATAAACTTTATCTTTCAATTACTTTTGAGATGATTCATTTGGTGGTCAAAATATTGAAGCTATAAGGCTGTATAGGTCGCACGTGACATGTAAATAATCATGCAAGACAATAAGGCAATGAAGAGAGTATGTTACATAAGCAATGAAATGGCGTATGAAATGAAACAACTCATGAACTTTGTTTAGCAACAAAAATGCATGTACTTGGTATCCACGTATGTATATACATTTGAAGGTGATTATATATAGGAGCATATGAATATGTGAAAGAGTGGAGATATGGCTACTTGTCATGTAGGAGTAGATAAATGCCTTTACTTACCGAGGGATCTATGTTTCATGCCAAATGATACGAAATCAAGTAACCTTACATACCTCGTTGTGTGACCTCATTACTACCTTGGAGTGGTTGCTTTTCCCCCAAATATTTATCTGCATCATTGTTCCAGGTCAGTCGCTCAAAGAAAGGGCCTTTCGACTCGCTTCGGCGACTTTGCCCTGGGCAATAATACTAGTATTAGCAGCAAAGAAACACTTCTTGACAGCCCAATATTATAAAAACGATCACCCGGACAGCAAGCTTTTCAATTAGTGACGCAAAGGCATTCCTTCAACCTTTTCACTTATAATCTTATTTTCTTGCAACCATTCTTATGTACACATCATACACAACTCATTTCAGACCCTTAACAGTCTTACAACAGCCCACAAAGTATAACACATAACAATTCTTCACAACATACAAACAAGTGGCACAACGTTACATCCTTTCTCCATACTTCAACGTCAACAATCCCGAAATTGTTTTAACTTTATATAAATTGTTTCCAACGATTCTAACACATAACAACAGTATTAATATAGTCCAAAAATAGTCCCAAAAAAGGAGAAGGTCATGGAACAACATATTACAATTCTACACAACCTACAAATGGACAGTATAACGTTACCCCCCTTCGCTACATTTCGACATTGACAATTCCAAACCTTTTCCAACTCTAATCAAACTGTTCCAGCAACATTTACACATATAAGAAGTTCTAATACAGTGTTAGAACAATACCCAAGAAGTCATTAAGGACATGAGCCAATAGCTTTAAATCCAACATCCCACAAGTTTCAATCAACATTACACTCAAGATAGCACAATAAAACTCATTTGTTAAATGAAACCAAAATCTAGGAAGCAACCTTAGGGTAATGTCTATAACTAAAATCATGTTATGAACATTAAATTCTCTTCATAATATATCCCACCAATTAAAAAAAATCCTCTTGAACAACAGGAAACGTTCACAACAACACTTAGGACACAATCTGCCCAGAATTTCCAGCACAAATATACTAGCATATACTTCTTGTCTTCTATGAACAAATCATACTAGATACACTACTATAGTTACTTACATTTGTTCTTCAAGATCCAGGTGTTCCTTCAAGATCCTAGAAGTTCCTTGTGGCTGCTTTTCTTGGTTTAAGAAAGTGTAGAGAGAAGATTGGGGAAAGCTGAAATGTTTTCTAAGTGTAAGAGGGACTGAAAATTTCAGCTTCTGACCCCTATTTAAAGGCCTCATTTGGATGACTTTCCTTGGGCTTCTTGACCACCAAATACCATATAATACTGGGCTAATTGTACAACAGCTAGTTACCCAAAATTGGGCCTAAATGGGCATCAAATCTGATGGACTTTGGCTGCCAATTTCCAGCTTTCCTCTTAATCCGTTTTTGGCCCAAATAGCCAAGTGGTTTGTATTACACTTGGGCCCTTATTACATTCTTCTTGGACTGAAAATAAGGTTCATTTATGATGCTAATACATGGGCTAAAATTACACCCTTAAAATGGATTCTTATTCGTAATCGGACTTGGGCAAATTCGACGTCAAACCTCGTCTCCGTTGGGCTAGAAAATTTAAGCTAAAAAAATAGGTGACTCACCTACTAGATAATTAATTCATACAAACACCTTAATTCTCTTACTTTATTTAGGGTTGTCGTATCCTATGTTTAACATAAAAAACATATACACTCGACCCTCTTAAGCGTTAGACGCCCATATCGCCCGTTAACACGAGAATCAAGCACTTTCAAGAATCGACACGAATTTGACCAATCCATATCATGATTCATTGACATAGCATTAGTACATGTAAAATGTGGGGTGTTACATTTTGGACATTCAATTCCTCAAGAAAACATAATCGAATATTTTATCAAACACCTTGGGGGTGTGTAATGGGGGTAAAAGAGCATGTAATTTAGAGATGATATCATGCAGGAAAATCAGTGGTAAAACCTCTAATGAACACTTTGCAAGCACCCGAAGATATTCATATCAAAACCCCTCATCAATTCCAACATTAGATCCAAGATTTGAAGCTCAAAACATGCTTATACAACCATACTTTCATGTATTAAAATCACTGTGTAGTAAATTTATCAATATTCAAGACCCATATGTAAAATCAACTTTAAATCATGCATTATAAAGTAAAAGAGGGTTTTGGAACCATGGGTGGAAGGACACAATGGTTCAACACCATATACCTTAGGTTTTGTGAAGTTCTTGAAGAAGACTTTAATGGAGATTTTAAACTTGGTGAGCTCCTTGAAGAAATCCTTAAGATTAGCCTTGAGTTTGGGACTTGAATTTAGGGTTGGAAATGAGTCTAAGTTTTTGCGGAAATATTGGGGAATGTTTTGGGTGATATGAGGGTGAAATAAGGCTAAATATAGGTGAAAATACGTTTGAGGAAACTTAGGTCCAACACTTACAAAAATCTGGGCGAACTAGGAAAAGGCAGTGCAGGAAAATAACCTCTCCGCGTTGCGGAGAGATCGCGGACCGTCTCTGGAAATTGCACCAAGTGCAAATTTTATAATTCAATTCCTTTGCTTTAAATTTGAGGTTATACCATTATCACCCTAATTTGGACCCCTTAAACAAAAATATAAAGTCAGATTTTCAAAATTCCAAACGGATTTTTAGATATATGGAAAACAAGATTCTCGGCACTTCGGAGGCATGTTTTCGGGAACATTTTTGGGTCGTTTCAATATCTCCCCCTTTGGAACATTAGTCCCCAAATGTAGAAGAGACGTACAAACAAGAATAATCATGAATAAATCAGCCCCAACATGAATGCAACATTACGTTGAAAACATCACTTTCAAAATCCTATTATAAGTGTGAAATCATCATAAATTGCCAACTTAAACATGAAAGCACATGAATGACATAGGGCTAAAATATAATACTTAATAGCACATACAGGACTTAAATTTAGTACCTTAGGCTTGAGTGGAGTGGAAGAGAAAAGGGTACCGCTTTTGCATATCTGATTCGGCCTCCCAAGTAGCACTTTCGACTTGTTGGTTCCTCCAAAGGTCCTTAACAGATGCCACCTCTTTGTTCCTCAATGTCTTTACTAGCCTATCCAAGATCTGAACCGGAACCTCCTCATATGTCAAGTTCTCTTCAACAACACCCATAGCACTAAGAGGCAGAATGGCATTAGGATCACTGACACGCTTTCTCAATATAGAAACATGAAACACCGGATGGACCAAATTCATCTCAATAGGCAACCTAAACTCATAAGCCACCTTACCAACCCTTTTTATCACCTCAGAAGGACCAACATACCTAGGACTCAATTTCCCTTTCTTACCAAAACGAACCACACCATTCATTGGAGAAACCATCAAATAAACCCAATCAACCACTTGGAATTCTAGGCCTCTTCTTCTTACATAAACATAGGATTTTTGAAGACTTTGGGCTATCCTCAAGCTTTCCATATTCATGTTAACCTTCTCAAGAGCATCGATAACTAGTTCCGTCTACAATAAGGCCACCTCTCCAACCTCAAACCAATCCACCGGTGATCTACAACGTCTCCCATAAAAAGCGCCAAAAGGAGCCATACCGATGCTAGAGTGGTAGCTATTGTTGTAGGCAAACTCAATCAATGGAAGATGGTCATCCCATCTACCTTTAAGCTCCAAGACACAAGCCCTGAGCATATCCTCAAGTGTTTGAATTGTCCTCTCAGCTTGGCTATCCATTTGAGGGTGGAAGGCCATACTAAGATGAACTTTGGTACCAAGACCCCTTTGAAAAGACCTCCAAAAGTGGGAAGTAAATTGTGCACCGTGATTCTATATAATGGATAAGGGAACCCTATGCAACGTCACCAACTCAAGGATGTACAACCTTGCATACTCTTCAGCCCCATATGAAGTCTTGACCGGTAGAAAGTGAGCCGATTTCGTCATTCTATCAACGATAACCCATATGGAATCAAAACCTTTTCTAGTCTTGGGAAACCCAATCATAAAATCCATATTAACTACCTCCCACTTCCAAGTCAGAACCTCTATGTCTTGTGTTAGGTCACCCGGCCTTTAATGTTTGGCTTTGACTTGTTGGCAACTATGGCAACCAGAGACAAATTTAGTGATGTCCCTCTTCATGCCTCCCCACCAATACACGTTTCTCAAATCTCTATACATTTTAGTGGAACTAGGGTGGATAAAATAAGAGGAACTATAGGCTTCATCAAGAATTCTCTCCCTCAAACCATCAATACATGGAACACATAACCTAACTTGGTATCTAAGGTCCCCATCTCCCCTTCGGAGAAAACCACTATCTTGCCTTCTTTCACCAAGGCCTTTAACTCAAACAAGGAGGAGTGTAGATCTTGTTTTGCTATCACCTCATCAACAAAAGAAGATTTAGAACCATCAACCACAACAAAACCATCACCCATATCTTCCAACCACACCCCAACCTAGCCAACCTTCTCCCTAGCCCTCCCCCTTTCACCACCATCCACATGAGCTAGGCTACCCATAGACACCTGACTCAAAGCATCCTCCATAATATTTGCCTTACCCAGATGGTAATGTACACTCATGTCATAGTCCTTAAGGAGTTCTAGCCACCTTCTTTGTCTCAAGTTGAGATCTTTTCGAGTGAAGACATATTAAAGGCTTTTATGATCGGTAAATACATCAACATGCACCTCATACAAATAATGACACCAAATCTTTAATGCAATCACTACGGTGGCCAATTCAAGATCATAGGTAGGGTATTTCTTTTCATTACCTTTGAGTTGCCTATAAGCAGAGGCTATGACCTTACAATTTTGCATTAGTACACAACCCAAACAAACTCTAAATGCATCACTATACACAACAAATCCCTCAAGCCCATCTGGTAGTGACAATAGAGGAGCGGACACAAGTCTATCTTTCAATGTTTGGAAACTTCTCACATTCATCAGTCAACACAAACTTAACCTTCTTTTGAGTCAATTTTGTCATAGGAGAAGCAATGGGGGAGAACCCATTCACAAACCTTCTATAGTAGCCCGCAAGACCCAAGAAACTCCTAATATCTGCCAGGGTCAATGGTCTAGGCCAATTCCTAATCACATCGGGATTTTAGGATCCACTTCTATACCATCCCCCAACACCACATGACCCAAGAATGCAACCTCCTTTAACCAAAATTCACACTTATCATATTTAGCATACAATCTCTCTTCCCCTCAATCTTTGCAACCCAACCCTCAAATGACCCATATGCTCCTCGCTACTATGTGAGTAGGTGAATGTATCATCAATGAAAACCATAACAAAAGAATCAAGGTAGGGGTTGAAAACCCTATTCATTATGTCCATGAAGATGGTTGGTGTATTGGTCAACCCAAAGGACATCACCACAAATTCATAATGCCCATATGTAGTTCGAAAGGCCGTCTATCATACTCCCTTACCTTCACTTGATGGTACCCGGACGAAAGATCAATCTTAGAGAAAAAGCTAGCCCCTTGGAATTGGTCAAACAAGTCATCAATTCTTGGAAGAGGATCTCTATTCTATATAGTGACCCTATTGATTTGCCGATAGTCAATGCACATTCTAAACAACCCATCTTCCTTCTTTACAAACAACACCGGTGCACCCTAAGGGGATCGGCTAGGTCTAATAAATCCTTTCTCCAACAAATACTTCAATTGCTCCTTTGACCCCTTCAACACTGTTGGGGCCATATGATAAGGGGGAATAGAGATAGGTTGAGTGTCGAGAAGGATATCTACGCCAAAATTTATCTCCCTTTCGGGATGGACACCAGGAAGATCATTGGGGAACACATCAAAAAATTCATTTACAACCGGAACCAACTCAATGGAATGGACTTTGGACTCCACATCTTTGACTCTCACAAGATGATACAAACACACCTTAGAAATCAACCTATGGGCTTTAATGCATGAGACGAACCTACCCCTCACTACTACATCATGACTTTCCCACTCAAGGACGGGTTCATTTGGAAATAAACTTTATCCTAATGTTTGTACAATAAATAGAAGCATAGTATGCAGGTAACCAATCCATCCCAAGAATAACATCAAAATCAACCATATCTAATTCAACAAGATCACAAGGTAAGATTTGTGCAAGATGTAAACCAGACAATTTCTATACACCCTCCTAGCAACAATAGATGCACTAATAGGAGCAGACACTTCATATGACTCATTCAATAACTCCGACTCAATATGGAACTTTTTAGCAATAAAGGGCATAACAAAGGAAAGGGTGGCACCCGAATTAATCAAAGCATATACATCAAGATCAAAAATTTTCAAAATACAGTAACTACATCGGCGACCTCACCAACCGTTTGCCTCCCATATAGAGCATAAAGTGATTGTGTCTTGGGACACTACCTTGAGGACCACCTCTACCCAATGGAACCGCATTTGCACCCCGAACCTTAGCATGGTTTCTTGGACAATCTACTTTCTTGTGGCCAAGCTCCCCACATTCAAAGCATGCATTGGAACCCTTCAAGCATAGGCCCTTATGATTCCCTCCACATCTAGGACACAGATCATTAGGAGCCATCCCAACACTACCTTGAGGCCTAGGGGAGTCATTGGCGAGCCCCCTATTAATAGAATGAGGAGGCTTTTGGACTTGTGAAAATCTAACAACCTTGGGAAACTTGCCTTCAAATCGGGCTCTCTTGGACTTATGGCCCCTCCTCTTTCTCAACTTCTCTTCTTCCATTTGCTCGGCATATGTCATCAACCGAGATAAGTTCGTGTCACTAATAAGCACAGTGGACCGCACTCTTCACTTAGCAAATCGAAGACCCCCATAACAAAGTTGTTCATCCTTGACCTAGAATCGACCACCAAGTGAGGAGCATACATTAAAAGTTTATTAAATTTGAGGGCATATTCCCTCACACTCATACCACATTGTTTCAAGTTTATAAACTCAACCAACTTTGCTTCCCTAAACTCAAAAGAGAAGAACCGATTAAGGAAGGCCAATTTGAATTCCTCCCGAAGCACCATGTAGCCATTACCCTTCTCACCTTTCCATTGATCAAACCGAATTTTGGCCACCCCTTGGGTTGGTATGCGGCCAACACCCATGATCGACAAGATTTTGTAGATTTCATCAATAAACTCTTTTGGATCTTCATCCACCTTTGACCCATGGAAAACCGGAGGATTCATCCTCATGAAATCCCTTACCCTAGCCCCCGGGGTAGTAGCATATGGAGCTTGGGCCCCTTGTTGGACTTGGTTGGCCAATACTTAGGTAAGCATTGTAAGAGCATCCCAGAGCTCACCATTGTAGGTTGCTTCTCGAGAGTTTCTGCATGTCATCCTCTAGTATTCGGAATGATCTAGCATAGCGAAGAACATTCGTTAGGGGGGATACTTATCACAACTCTATAGCATGATTTAGGACATGAAGAAGGAAAATATTTCCTAAAACGCCTCATAGCCTCCTATTCATAGTCATGGCGCGCTTCACAACCATGAATAGGACTCTAATCGGCGCGGTGTGTTGGACTCCGAGGATCGATCAACCTAGTGCTATGATACCAAGTTTGTCATGACCCAAGCCTAAGGTCTAGATGTGACACGGTGAATGGGGAACCTGAAGGGACCCCAAACAAGCCTATTAGCATATCGTTACACATCCTTGGTTGCGGAAGCATACAAAAGACATACAATAAAAGCAAGGGCAACGAGACTAAGGGAGAAACTTGCATAATCATCGAAGTCAAAAGTCAAGAGTCAAGCTCATACATAGTACACACCTTGTCAAACATGCACCTCTAAAACATAAAAAGAGCGGGGGCCAAGACAAAGTATCCGGGCTCATTCTCATAGTCAAACATAACATGAGATAGTTTCTCAATACTCAGATAATAGAGAAAAGACAGAAACCAAAGTCCTCAAAGTGGAGAACTCACCCACAAGCTTGGAATAGCACCACCTAGCTACATGGAGGAGGAGGAGGATCAACACAGGCACTGGTTCCTACATAGTGATATCATGTAGAAAAGAATATGCGTTAGTACATTTGAATGTACTAAGTATATGGGATGCAATGCAACACGAGATAGGCATCATAACCCAAAATGCAAGACGATAAACAATAGGCATATTATAGCAAGATGGCATGTATGATCAATGCTTAAGAAAATCATGCTTAAGTACATCATGCTCATATAGAATATCATACGTGAAGAATGATACCAAGCAAGCTATCAAAGGTATAAACCCCTCGATGGTTAATGGTAGTCGCACCCCGCCATCCATGGTGACGAAGTATAAACCCTCGCATGGTTGATAGTGTTCGCACTGCGCCACCCATGGTGACGAGTTATAAACCCCTCGCATGGATGATGATGTTCACACCCCAAACATCCATAGTGACGAAGTATAAATCCCTCGCATGATTACCCGGGCTCTTTTCCCCCCCTGATCAGGCATGGTCTATGCAACACTTTATATAGGATTCATCATAGGCTATAACTCAATATCGCATGGAGGAATAAACATATATATAATCTCATTTGATTATTATAATATCACTCATATCATATCACATGTTTTGGTCCTTCAATTCCTCAAGAAACCATAATCGGACATTTTATCAAATACTTTGGGGGGGTGTAGTTGGGTTAAAAGAGCATGCAATTTAGAGATGAAATCATGTAGGAAAATCAGTGGTATAATCTTTAATCAACACTTTGCAACATCCCCAAGACATTCATATCAAAATCCCTCATCTATTACAACATTAGATCCATGATTTGAAGCTCAAAACATGCTTAACCAACCATACTTCCTTGTACTAAAATCACTGTGAAGTAAATTTCTCAATATTTGAGACCCACATGTAAAATCAACTTTAAATCATGCATTATTAGGTAAAAGAGAGTTTAGGCACCATGGGTAGAAGGACCCAATGGTTCAACACCACATATATTAGCTTTTGTGAAGTTCTTGAAGAAGACTTTAATGGAGGTTTGAAGATTGGATGAGATCCTTGAAGAAGTCCTTTAGATTGGTATTGAGTTTGGGACTTGAATTTAGGGTTGGAAATGAGTCTAAGTGTTTGGGAAAATCTTGGGGAATGTTTTGGGGTGATATGAGGGTGAAATAAGGCTAAGTATAGGTCAAAATACGTTTGGGAAAACTTAGGTCCAACACTTAGAAAATTCTGGGTGAACTAGAAAAAGACAATGCAGAAAAACAATCTCTCCACACCACGGAGAAATCGCTGACCGTCTCTGGAAATTGCACTAAGTACAAATTTCATAATTGTATTCCTTTGCTTTCATTTAGAGGTTAGACTCTTGTCGCCCTAGTTTGGACCCCTTGAACAAGAATATGAAGTTGGATTTTCGAAATACCAAACGAGTTTTTAGATATATGGAAAACAAGATTCCGGAGACTTCCGAGGCACATTTTCAGGAACTTTTTGGGGTCGTTTCACACATCATAGAATTCATTGTTGTGTTAAAGGTTGCATATTATACTACAAGGATGATAGTGAATTGGAAAATTGTAAGTTTTGTGTTCATGCTTGTTATAAGAGGACTCCGCTAGGAAAGTTGTTCCATTTAAGGTTATGAATTATTTACCTCTTATTCCTAGACTAAAGAGATCGTATGCATCGATGAGGTCTGCCCTACATATGAGATGGCATCATGAATATAGAAGGCTACCAGGTGTCTTGTCTCATCCATCTAATGGAGAAGCATAGAAGAATTTTGATAATATATATCTCGACTTTTCTAGAGAGCCAAATGCTAGATTAGGGTTGTATGCTGATAGTTTCACACCATTATCTAATTATTCCATGTCTTATTCTTGCTGGCCTGTGTTTCTTACTCCGTATAATTTTCCTCCTAAAATGTGTGTGACAAGTCCATTCATATTTTTAAGCTATGTATTCCAGGTCCCCGTTATCCAAAAAGTTTAATTTATATATATCTACAACCACTGATAGATGAGCTTAAACAACTATTGATTGAAGATGCAGTGATGTATGGCATATCAACTAAGCAGAGTTTTATTATGTGTGCTTGTTTAATGTGGACTATTTATGATTTTTCCTGCATATGATATGTTGTCT
The DNA here is from genome assembly GCA_026153255.1 of Solanum medicagineum. Lineage (NCBI taxonomy): Eukaryota > Viridiplantae > Streptophyta > Magnoliopsida > Solanales > Solanaceae > Solanum > Solanum medicagineum. The sequence continues at coordinate 14,124 of JAPFFP010003181.1, forward strand.
GGTTGGATGACTGTTGGAAAGCTTGTTTGTCCTTATTTCATGGAAAATAGTGAGGTTTTTACCCTAAAGCATGGCAGGAAATATTCATGGTTTGATTGTCATCATCAATTCTTGCCAACGGATCACGAGTTTAGAAATATGAAACATACGTTCAGAAAAAACAGGATTGACAATGATACCCCACCTCCATCATTGACGGGCCATCAAATTTGGGAGAGAGTTTCTCATCTGCCTAAAGTTACAAATTATCCCACACATTCTTGTCTGGACCAAATAAAGCATATTTTGGAGTTGATGTATTGGAGGGATAATCATTTGTAACACAATCTTGATGTGATGCGTATTGAGAAAAATTATTTTGACAATTTTTTCAACATTGTAATAGATATCAAGGGGAAGACAAAACACAAGTCAAGAGCTAGTTTGGACTTAAAGGAATATTGCAGGAGAAGTGAATTGTGGTTGCAGGAACTACCAATTGGCAAAATTGTCAAGCACAAAGCTAGTTTTTCGTTCACAATGGATGAGAAATGTGAAATATGTGAGTGAGTGAAAATTTTGACGAAACCAGAAGGATATGCTTCAAATTTAGGCAAGCAGGTAGATCTGAATGAAGGGAAGTTGATAGGTATAAAAACTCATGATTATCATATATTCATAGAAACTTTGATTCCTATCGCTTTTAGCAATTTACATGAAAGGAAATTAAAGCCAATTATAGACATAAGTCTTTTTTGAAGATATATATTCTGGTTAGTTGTTGGAAAGTAGTTTAGACAGGATAGAGGAAAATACTCATGTTATTACTATAAAGCTGGAGAAAATCTTTCCATGTGGTTTCTTCGATGTGATGAAGCATCTTCTGATTCATCTTGTACAAGAAGCCCGACTTGCTGGTCCTGTTTATACACAGTGGATGTATCAATTTGAAAGGTAATGAGTTTTCATATACAAGTAATTAAATTTTTGTATAATCTAATCATTCGTTAAAATATTTTCATGTTTACATACATACAGAAAAATTGGAGGTTACAAACAATCAATTAAATAGAGGGGACAGATTGAAGGATCAATTGTGCAAACTCATATTGCCAGAGAAACTAGTGATATTTATTCCTTTTACTTTGGGGATAGAGTCTCATGTAGGAGTAATAGGCCAAATCGCAATGATAAGGGTGATAGTAATCCTATGTTTCCACCTATTTTGATTTTTAGTCAAAGTGGACGAGAATCTAAAAGGTGTATAACACGAAGCCTCACCAGTATGGAATATGAATCAGCTATGACCCATATTTTGCTTAATTGTCCCAAAATCCAATCATATCTTGAGTAAGTGTAAAATAATGTTACCAAATCACAAAGTTAAAAATGAGTACTAACTCACAAAAATGTATGTGCCAATAACAGCTTGTTTGTAAACACATGGGGTAACAAAGCTACATATATAAGATTTTCAACATTGTTAAAGAGTTATGTAAGTGTAAAAGTTTAAACATATAATCGATCAGTATAATGCATTCATTTTACACCTAATTGTATTATCATGAATACAGTCTGTAGGTTTATGATGAATATTTAAACATTGAACATTTACCATTTGTGAGAGAGATCGCACTCGGGCCTAATTCTCAAATTCATACACTCCATGAGTATTATGTGAATGGTTTTCAGTTGCCAACTAAGAAATTTTTATGTATAAGAAAACCAATAACAGTGGTGTGCAATTTTAAGGTGATGTCAACGGTAATGGTCATACTATTTAATATTTTGGTATCAGTAAAGAGATTGTTGAATTAAGATATTCAAGTTGGCCTAAGAAAAAGATCATATTATTTCTGTGTAAGTGGATTGATCCACAACAAAGAGGCACAAGGGTGGACCAACAACATAATATAATTGAAAGTTAAACACATCAGACAATACGCAAGTTATGATCCTTTTATCATTGCATAAAATGCAAGCAAGTCTATTATGCTCCATATCCATTGCGTAGAAATAAGATTGATTGGTGGGTTGTTACTAACACAAATCCTATGGGAAGGATAGAAAGTGAGAATGTGTTAGATGTGGCATACCAAAATGATGTTGCACTTGTTCAACAACAAATTGTTGTTGAGTTGGAAACCACGCTAGAAGATCCCCAGCATATACTAGAAGAGGTTTCTGATGATGACCTTGTTATGCCAAACATGAAGAAGAAGTAAACGAGGAATAAGAATCATTTGAGGAGGAGGAATGAGAGGATAATGAATATGAAACAACTGAGGAGGATGAATGGGAGGACGATGAAAATGGAACAAGCGAGGAGGAATAGAGTGATACATTATAACTAGTATGTACGTTTTCTATTGTGCTAACATTAAATTTATATAAATTTCTTTCATGTATCGTATTATTACTTTACATAAAGATGTTATCTGGTGGTGATGGTGATAGACCTCGATATCATCTTAGGGAAAGCAGTTCTCGTAGGAGTAGGAAGAAAAACTCTATGACACCTATTGATCTTGAGGATATCCTAGGACATATTTCCTCTTCCATGGATCTCCACAACTGTGCAGCTACTGTTCCTACCATTGAGGTTGTCCCATTTGGGGCTATGGATCCTTTGACTTACCATAGTAATTTTGGAGATCACGTGGCGCTTCTTCGTCATAGCCCAGGTTTACTTCTATGACCAGACCACACAGCTACCCATAGTGACTGTTCCACTACCTCACACATTATTATCTTCAGGTACTCCATCTCCCAGTGTTCAGTCTCCCTCTTTTCAGTCTCCTCATCTATCATCCCTCAAACATAGAGATTCTAATGCTGAGGTTGTCACTCCTCCATTCACTCAGCATTATATGCATCCTTCGACATTAGCTTCACCTACTTCTGCCACTACTCCTAAGGCAGCACCGGATGTCACTCAGTTAGCTCCTGGCCAGTGGGATAGGATTAGGAGAATTATGATAGTGCCTAATGGAGCCCCGTAAGTTTGTTCTTTTTTTATTTATTTTTTGCTACATTACTAAAATATTCATGAACTAATATGTTTATTATATGTCTTGTTGGTGGCATTAATTGAAGGATACTGCCAGGGCCCTACGGAGAGTGTTAAAAGGCTATTTAATGAGGCCTATCACTCTTACGGAGAGATTCCAAATAGAATTCGTTAGGTGATGTTTAATGAGTTTAAGGTATATATGTTTACATATTTATTTTAAATTATGTTTAATATATATAATATACTTTATCCAACTAATTCTCTAACATTTTTCTTTTTATTTCTCCGGACTTTATGTACTTGGGAGGAAAAGTACAAGATGCTCATTGTGACCACATTTGGGAGAAAAGCGAGCTCCAGACTATCTAGCTAGCTCATAAAAGCTCTGGATGATGGAAAACCTTTGCCTTGGTTGCAGCCACACCTATATGAAGAGTTGCATCGGTATTGGGACACCGATGAATTCAAAACTTTATTTGACAAAGCAAAAAAGGCTAGAGATAGTCTGAAAGGTAGCTCGTTGCACACCGAAGGTGCAAAGAGTGTTGGGACTATTTCGAAGGAAATGGTAAGATTTTTAAATTTAAAGTTTAAATTCATAATCTTAGATATATTATTTAGTTAAATATTATTTTACTAATTATTTATAGGAGAAAGAATTGGGATATGCTCCATTTCGGTGCGATGTTTTTAAGAAGACTTATAACAGAAAAGAAGGATGATGAGTCAAAGTCGGACGTGTGGGTCGAAGAAAGGGTCGTGCCAATGTAAACTTCTTAACACAACTTCTATA
>JAPFFP010003201.1:0-17903 GCA_026153255.1 Solanum medicagineum
CACTTTTACCAACACATCATAAAGTATCCCTACAGGCTTCTTCACTGTACGATCCAGCATCAATAACCACATGCTAGTGGGAGTAGGGGTTCCCAGTTCAAGCTTCTTGTAGATTGCAAGGGGCATTAGATTTATACTGGCACCTAAATCACATAGTGCCCTTGTGAACTATACATCTCCAATGGTGAAGGATATGGTGAAAGCACCTGGATTTGCACGCTCCTGAACTAAGGAATTCATAGTGATAGCACTGCAATGTTGAAGCTCCTACGAAAGCTCCTGCCTCGTAGTGCCCTGGCATCCTCTCCAATGCCTAAATGAGAGGGATGTTGATGGAGAGCTGCTTTAGCATAGAGAGTAAGTTCTTGAACGTGCCTTCCTCCTCCTTCTTTTTGATTCTATAAGGGAAGGGAGGAGGAGGCCTAGGGACAAGCTTAAACCCCGGTAGCACAGCAGCTACTTCACTCACCCCATCCTTGCCACGATCATCTCCTTCTTCTGCATCATTTTCTGCAACCATCTCCTTACGAACATATTTTATATCAACTGGCATAGGAGAATCAATAGAGCTCTTGCCACCCCTAGTAGTGACTGCCATACACTGTCCTTCATTTTTAGGATTTTGCACTATATTGTTAGGCAGTGTAAGCCCATGACACTGATTAAGATGAGTCGACACTTGAACAAAATATTACTCAAGCTGTTTGATAACCACAGAGTGAGACAATATTTTTGATTAATACTTGAAATATCTGATTTCATGCCCCTTAGAGTCTCATCCTACATCTCAGCCTTCTTCAACAGGCGATCAAACATCTCTTCAATTCTGGAATCGCATACAATGAAACCACCTGAGTTATGGTTGTGTTGTGGCACATAAGGACCATTTTGAAGCCTTCTTCACGACCCCAATCTGCATCTAGACCCCTATTCCTATCATAGTATCCTCCGCGGTTGTCCCTCTATGCTCCATTCCTACCAAAGTTCCAACCTTGGTTTCCTTGACATTGGCTCCTATAGTCTTGATTGGACCCTTGGTCATTAGTCTAAAAACCCCTGGTCTGATCTGTAATAAAACAAGTGTCCTCATCATAATATGGCTCCTCATACATGGGTGCACGTGGAGGATAGTGAACCACTGCATTCACTTTCTCTTGGCCCTGCTTTATCATCACAACCATACTTGTGCGAAGTAGAGCAAGCTGCTGCATGATTTCTTCATTAATTCAGGCTTGCTCTGACCCCAAACTGATAACACATGAACTTTTTGTCGAAGCTCTATCCCGCTGCCCCCATGCATGATTTGTCTTGACCACTTTTTCGATAGTGGTTAATCTAGAAACATGCCTCTAATGTTAGTGTCAGCATAGGCCTAACTATTCTCATGAGGGGCATGGTAAAAGATTTGCACCAAGGCATCATCAACAATCTTGTGTTCAGGGATGCTCCTCAGACATTTTGTGAATCGCTCCAAAGTAGTGCTTATCGAATCACCAAGAAGTTACTCGAAGTTGTTGATCTAGTCCTTCAACTTGAGATTCTTCGATCTAGGGAAGTACCTTTCCAAAATGCCTACTGCAAATCTACCCAGCTGGTGATTGAACTCTTGGGAACTCAGATATCCATGATGCAGCATTGGACATACGAGACAATCGAAAGACATGAATTGCCTCATAATCCATAGACAAATTCTTTGTCCCCATCACTCTCTTATAGATAAATACCACATTGTGTAGGTTGCTATGTGCATCTTCTGATGTTAAGCCTACAAATAGCCAAAGTTCTGTAGCATCTGAAGTAATCCACTCAAGACAGTGAACTTTGTGTCTGCTAGTAGTTATGGTGACACAATTGCTCCAGTCACCTCCATAGCTATAGGATTCAACTTGTATTAATTCCACTGGTAAGCGTTGGCGTTAAAATCCTGAGGCTTTGGAATGTCCTCCAAAGGAGATGGGTTCTTATTCCCAACATCCTCATAATGTTCCTACTCAGAGCTGCATTAGTCGCGTTATTGGCAATGTCGTGGCCATTCTTCTTAAAGTTCTATGGATCTCTAGATCAAATAGAGCTAAGGGATCGCCTTGACTCCGAGTGTTGAGAATACACTACTCGTACACCCTTAAAAAGAACAAAAACAACAAATAAAAGTAAATAAGAGAACTAAGGATTAGCACTTAAATTACTAATGAATTTACTAAGTCTATCCGTATTCCTCGGCAATGGCACCAAAATCTTGATGTCGCCCAAGTAACACCTCTTTTTTAAATGATGAAGCAGTCGCTGTCAAGATATAGAACCTAAACAAGGTTAGGGTTGATCCACAGGGAATACGTAGACTCAAGAAAAATTCATCAATATGCAATCCGAGTAATTAACTGACGTAATTCCCCAAAGGGGTGGTTGTAATAATCAATGAAAAAAGTAAACTAGCTGACTATCATAATAGAAAATCAATAATAGAAAGCAACACGGGTATTGTGTTCCCCATGATTCCCCGACTTAGTACCACCAGATATGTATTTCATTATTCCACTTGGCCTATCTTCATAATGTGCATTACTAACCATTACCTATTAGTCCCAGCACAATCTCCCCTTAGCCTAGTTCGGTTGATTAGACGAGAACACATCAATCGAATCCTGTTAATTAATCTTTTTTCCTATTCATTACTACCTTATTTGTCACGACCCAAGCTTAGGGCCTAGACGTCACACAACATATGGGGAACTCGAAGGGCCCCAAGCAAGCCTCAAAACATATCATTACACATCCTTGGTCGCGGAAGCAATAAAATATAACAAGAGATAGTAAATAGGGACAAACGGGGCTAAGGGACAATTTTCATATCATAAACATCAAGATAAGAGAGAGAGTCAAACCTCATAGCATAATACAAACATGTCCAACAACATCTCTACAATTTAGATACTTAGCGGGGGCGAAAATAAGCTAGCGGGCTCACCATCATAGTCAACATCTACATAAAAGAAGGATAGTCCTCAAACATAGTATGAGATCATAAACATCATCCCCGAAATGGAGGACTCACAAAAGAGCGTGAGAGATGTCGTAATAGCCATGAGGAGGAGGATGATCAAGTGGGGCTCTGGTTCCTACATGGTAACATTATGTAGGCATAGATCATGAGTTAGTATATTTGAATGTATTAAGTATGTAGGATGCAATGCAACAAGATATAAGCATCATAATCAAGATGCGTAATAGTAGGCAATAGATAACATATTAGTAGTATGGCATGTATTATCAATGCTCAAGTAAAATATGCTTACATAGAATATAATACAAGGTGTAAGAAGAGACCAACACATAAAACGCGTAGGTTACCAGGGTACAAACCCCTTTGGTTGGTTGGTGGATCGTCTCACCCTACCATCCCTGGTGACCGAGGTACAAACCCCCCAACATGGTTATCAAGGTACGAACCCCTTGATTTGTTGGTGGATACTCACACCCTACAACCCCTAGTTATTGAGGTACTAACCCCTCAACCCAGTTATCAAGTCACTAACCCCTTGATTAACAATCAAGGTACAAACCCTTCGTCACGCTTACCTAGGTTCTTATTCCCCTGAGTCGGGCATGGTCACATTCAAACACTATATAGGAGAATATCATAAACATACACTTCTTTCATTATCATAAAGTCATTCCACTCATAAGACATGCATTGGACCTTCAATTCCTCCAAAACATATTAACCAAACATTTTATCAAACGCTTCGCCGGTGTGTAGTGCTAGTGTAAAACCATGCAATTCAAGAGTGTAATCATGCTAGAAAATTCAATGTAAAACCATCAACAGATACTTGGTAACACCCTCAAACTATATGCATCAAAACCCTTCATCAAATGTCATAATTGATCTTACATTAATAGCGCATAACATGCTAAAATAACCATAATTTCATGAAAACCTAACATAGTGTGTAGTGAAATTCATAATAAGTGAGACCCATGAGTAAATCAACTTCAAATCATGCAAATTTAGGTAAAAGGAATTTTGGGCATCATGGGTGAAAGGGACCCGTGAAAGAAACCCACATATCTTAGCTTTGGAGAATCTTTGAAGAAGATTAGAGATGGAGACTTGAAACTTGAATGAGAACTTTAGAATCTGGATGAGTTTTGAGACTTGAAATTTGGAGATGAAATATTGTCTATGTATTTGAAAGAGTATTTGGGAATGTCTTGAATGATATGAGGGTAAAATAAGGCTAAGTATAGGAATTTTCACGCAGTGGAACACTTAGGCCCAAGAGCCAAATGCCTTGGATTGGACTAGAAAAAATGTGCATTAAATACACTGTAGCACGCCCTTGGCGCGTCGCGCCGGGGGCGCGGATCGTATCTGGAAATTGCATTGTTTACGATTTTTAAATTTTGCTAGGGTTGCTCTTAAATTGGGGTTATACCCATCTTCCACTCAATTTGACCCCCTGCATAAGAATATGAAGTTAAATTTTCGATATCGTGCATGAATTTTAACAATATGTAAATTAAGTTTCCGGGCACTTTCGAGGCACATTTTTGGGCACTTTCTGGGGTCATTTCACTATCTCTCCCTTGGGAATATTCATCCCCGATTGTCAAAGAAACATATATGAGAAAAGTAATCATGAAGAAATCAGCCCCAACAAGAATGCAACAACATACTTAAAACATCATTTTCAAAATCTCATCATAAGTGTAAAATCACCATGAACTTTATCAATGTGAACATGAATGCATGCAAATGACTTAAGAGCTGGAGCATGAGACATGGAATCACATAAAAGACTTAAAATTAGTACTTAGGCTTGAGTATGATGGAAAATATAGGGGTACCGCCTATGCATATCTGCTTCGGCCTTCCAAGTAGCACTTTTGACTTGTTGGTTCCTCCTAAGGACCTTAACGGAAGCAACATCCTTGTTTGTCAACCTCTTCACTTGCCTACCCAAGATCTCTACTGGGACCTCTTCATATGAAAAGTTGTCTTCAACCACCCCCACAACATCAAGAGGCACAATGGCATTAGGATCCCCCCACACAATTTCTCGACATAGACGCATGAAAGACCTAATAAACCAATGTCATTTCACTAGGCAAATCCAACTCGTAGGCCACCTTACCAATCCTCCTCATAACCCTATAAGGACCCACATATCTAAGTATTAACTTTCCATCTTTACCAAAATGAACCACACCCTTAATGGGTGACACCTTCAAATAGACCTAATCACCTACCTTAAACTCAAGCTCCCTCCTCTTCACATGGCCATAAGTATTTTGGCGACTTCAGGCTGTTTTCAACCTCTCTATAATCATCCTTATTTTCTCCATAGCATCCATAACAAGTTACAGACCCAACAAGGCCACCTGTCTAATCTCAAACCACCCAACCAGTGATCTATAACATTTATCATAGAGAGACTCAAAACGAGCCATACCAATTCTTTAATGATTGATATTGTTATATGTAAACTCAATCAATGGAAGGTGATCATCCCAACTACCCTTAAGCTCCAATACAGATGCCCGAAGCATGTCCTCAAGTTTTTGGATAGTTCTTTTGGCTTGGCCATCCATTTGAGGGTGAAAGGTCGTACTATGTTTTACCTTGGTTCCAAGACCTCTTTGGAAGGACCTTCAAAAGTGTGAAGTGAATTGTGCACCATAATCTGATATAATGGCCAAAGGAACCCCATGCAACCTCACCAAGTCATGGATGTACAACCTAGCATAATCTTTAGTCCCATATGTAGTCTTAACTGGTAGAAAGTTAGCCGATTTTGTCATCCTACCAACCACAACCCTAATGGAATCAAAACCCTTTCTAGTCTTGGGTAATCCAACCACAAAATCCATATTAATCTCTTCCTACTTCCATGTATGAATTTCTATGTCTTGGGTTAGGGCCCCCAACCTTTGGTGTTCAGCTTTGACTTGTTGGCAACCATGGCAACCGGATACAAATTTGCCAATGTCCCTCTTCATGCCTCCCTACTAATACACCTCTCTCAAATTTTATACATCTTAGTAGGCCGCGGGTGAATAAAGTAAGAAGAACTATGAGCCTCATCAAGAATCTTTACCTTCAAGCCATCAACACAAGGCATACACAACCTACCTTAGATCTAAGGGCACCATCTCCTTCTTGGGAGAAAACTTCCACTTTACCATGTTTCACCAAGCCCTACAACTCTAACAAGGAAGGATCAAGATCTTGCTTAGCTTTCACCTCCTCAACCAATGATGATTTAGAACCATCAACAACAACAACACTATCATTATCAACCTCTTCCAACCTTATCTCATTCTAGTGAACTGATGGACCTCCCTAGACACCTCTATGCAGCCATCATCAACATGAGCTAGGATACCCATATACACCCTACTTAAAGCATCCGTCACCATATTATCCTTATCGAGATTATAATGCACACTCATATAATAGTCCTTAAGAAATTCTAACCACATCATTTGTCTCAAGTTGAGATTTGTTTGAGTGAAGACATATTAGAGACTCTTATGATTCGTGAACACATCAACATGCACCTTATACAAATAGTGACGCCAAATCATTACTACAAAATACAACTGCGGCTAACTAAAGATCATGGGTAGGATATATGTTTTCATGAACTTTCAGTTGTTCAGAAGCACAGGCTATGACTTTCCCATTTTGCATCAACAAACAACCTAAGAAAACCCCGGGAAGCATCACAATACAAAACAAATCCCTCTAGCCCTTCCGGTAGTGATAATATAGGAGCGGACACAAGCTTATCTTTCACACTCATTAGACCACACAAATTTAGCTTTCTTTTGAGTCAACTTTTTTATGGGAGAAGCAATAGAAGAGAACTCATTCATAAACCTCCGACCTCATCATGACTCTTCCATTCAACGATGGTTTATTTGGGAATTGAAATTTGACCCTATGGGTTCTACAATCAATATAAGCATAGTATGTATGCAACCAATCCATCCTAAGAATGACATCAAAATCAACCATATCCAACTCACCAAGATCACAAGGCAATATTTTATGCAAGATTCAAATGGGACAATTTCTATAGACCTTTCTAGCAATATAGATGCATCAATAGGAGTAGAAACCTCATATGACTTACACTACAATTCGGGCTCAACATGAAACTTTTTGGCAACTAAGGGGGTAACAAAAAAAGAGTGGCAACCGGATAAATCAATACATACACATCAAAATCAAAGATTTTTAACATACCAGTAACAATGTCGGGCACCTCATCAACCCCTTATCTTCCATGCAAAGCATAAAATGGATTGTGCCTTGGGGAACCACCTTGTTGACCACCCCTTTCTAAAGGAACCACATTAGCACCTTGTGGACAAACCTCCTTACCCTTGTTCTGATAATGAGGTCAGTAAATATTTTTGTGACCAACTTCTCTACGCCCATAACATGCATTAGTGTCCCTCAAACATGAGCCCTCATGACCCTTACGATATTTGGACACAAACCATTAGGGAACACACCCCCAAAACTAAGGCCCTTGGAAAGGCATTGGCAAACCCTCTATTGGAAGCATGAGAAGACAATTGGACATGTTTGAACCGGCCACCCTTTCAACTTTGGAACCTACCTTCAAAGCGCGCCCTCTTGGCCTCATTACCAATCCTCTTTCTCAACTTTTTGTCCTCTATTTGCTCAGCTTAGGTCATCAAACGGGACAAATCTATATCACTAATCAATATGGCAAACCGACATTCCTCGCTCACCAAGTCGGAAACACCCATCACAAATTTATTCATTCTACACCTTGGGTTGGCCACCAAGTGGGGAGCATATTTAGAGAGTTGATTAAACTTGAGGACATAGAACCTCACACTCAAACACCCTTGTCTCAAATTCATAAATTCAACCAATTTGGCTTCCCTAAGCTCAAGAGAGAAGAATTGATTAAGGAAAGCTGCCTTGAACTCCTCCCATAGAACCACATTGTTGATTGCCTTCTCCTCCTTCCATTGATCAAACCATATTCGTGTCACCCTCTTGAGTTGGTAAGCCGCCAACTTTGCCTTCTCCGATCTGACACCCATATTAGCCAAACCTTTAAAGCTCATCAATGAACTCTTGAGGGTCCTCATCCACCTTTGTCCCATAGAATTTTGGGGGATTCATCCTCTTGAAGTCCCTCACCCGAGATGATGGTGTAGTAGCATGAAGGGATTGGGCCCCTTGATTGTCTTGAATAGCCACAAATTGTGCAAGCAAAGTGAGAGGATTCCAAAGCTCACCATTAGCCGGTTGTTCCTTGATATTGTTGGCTCTTCTTTCTTTTGTGTTAGGCATGATGTAGCATAGCAAATAATAATCATTAGGGGGAAAATCCTTATTTAAACTCTATTGCACGACTTAGAACATGAAGAAGGGAAATATTTCCTAAAACACCTCATAACCTCTTACTCATAGTTAGGGTGCACAACATAACCACAAATAATACTCTAATCGATGTGGTGTGTTGGACTCCAAGGATCTAACAACCTAGTGCTGTGATACAAAGTTTATCACAACCCAAGCCTAGGGCCTAGACGTGACAAGGTGCATGTGAAACCAGATGCCTACATAGAATATAATAAGGTGTAAGAAGAGGCCAATATATAAATCTCGTAGGTTACCAAGGTCTAAACCTCTTTGTTTGGTTGGTGGATCATCTCACCTTACCACCCTTGGTGACCGAGGTACGAATCCCCTGACATGGTTATCAAGGTATGAACCCCTTAATTCATTGGAGGATACATACACCCTACCACCCCTGGTGATTGAAGTACCAATCCCTCAACCCTGTTATCAAGGCACTAGCCCCTTGATTGACTATCAAGGTACAAACCCCTTGACATTGTTACTCGGGCTCTCGTCCTCTCGATTCGAGCGTGGTCACATTCAAACACTATATTGGAGAATATCATAAACATACATTCCTTTCATTATCATATAGTCATTCAACTCATACGACATGCATTAGACCTTTAATTCCTTTAAAACACATTGATCGGACATTTTATCAAGCACTTGACAGGTGTGTAGTGCTGGAGTAAAATAATACAATTGAAGATTGTAATCATGCTAGAAAATTCAATGTAAAACCATTAGTAGATACTTGGTAACACCTTCAAGCAATATACATCAAAATCCTTCATCAAATCTCACAATAGATCTTACATTCATAGCTCAAAACATGCTAAAACAACCATAATTTCATGAAACCCCAACACAGTGTGCAGTGAAATTCATAATAAGTAAGTCCCATGAGTAAATCAACTTTAAATCATGCACATTTAGGTAAAACAATGTTTGGGCATCCTAGGTGAAAGGAACCCATGAAAGAAACCAACATACCTTAGCTTTGGAGAATCTTTGAAGAAGATTGGAGATGGAGACTTGAAGCTTGAATGAGAACTTTAGAATCCGGATGAGTTTTGAGACATGAAATTTGGAGATGAAATATTGTCCAAGTGTTTGAGAGAGTATTTGGGAATGTCTTAAATGATATGGGGGTGAAATAAGGCTAAGTATAGGTATTTTCATGCATGGGAACACATAAGCACAAGAACCAAAAGCCTTGGACCGAACAAGAAAAATAGTGCACAAAATACACTGTAGCGCGCCCTTAGAGCATCGCGCCAAGGCTACGGATCGTCTCTAGAAATCACATTTTTGCGATTTTCAAATTCTGCTACAACTACTCTTAAATCATGGTTAGACCTAATTCTCACTCAATTTGACCCCCTAAAAAAGAATATGAAGTCAAATTTCTGATATCGTACACATATTTTGAGAGATATAGAAATTACGATTTCGACCACTTCCGAAGCATATTTTCGGGAACGTTTTTGTGGACGTTTCATTGGTCTAGCTAGTAACTCTAGACAGGTTCTAATGTTTACACCCATCAGAAAACATGCAAAATAAAGAGAGTTAGTTAGTATATTCATATACACCTTCCAAGAATTGTGAATTATCCGATTTTACTTTATTAGTTCTTCATGGTTCCCACAACCCTAGTTGTGGATTTAGCTACTCATGCTATTTTATGAATTGATAAGACATAATTAAATACTTACACAATAGATTTAAGAACAAACAATCCAATATCAATAAGAATCAGAAGCTTTAAGATCATATTCAATCATAAGTGTTGTCAAAGACTCTCTCACAATTTTCACTCTCAAAATATTGAGTTCTCTAACCTAAAACTAATCAAAACTGGTGAGGTCTTATGAAAAATAACCTAAAAGACCTATTTATAGTATTTAGAATTCAAACCCTAAATGACTTAGGAGAACTGGTCGGCATGCATTACAAAAGCACTTTACGGCCTATATTGAAGTTTACGGCCCATAATCGATGTCTCATACATTGTTGGTGAAAAACTAGACTTCTTCTTTATGACACCCCTTTATAACTCGTAATATGGTTTACGACCCGTAAAGGTGGTTTCGTCTGATGAACTTTAGAAAGTCTTCATTCTTTGATCCTCAGGGAACGAAACCTCTTATATGGCTCATTTAAATGTTCATAGAAGTAACTTTAGAAACTTGGCTCCTCACTAGAATTCCTTATGAAATCACTCTACGGCTCGTGGAATGGTGAACCGCTCGTAAGGTGTGTCATACAACAGCAAATCTGCAGCAAATTTGTAACATTGCCCAAAATTATTGCCAACCTGTAATCCTACAAACATAAGCACAGAAACACATAAAACCGATAAACATCACATTAAGAACACACAAAATGCTAAGTCTTAAGCATCAAAAGTTCTATATTTTGAAAGCACATCATGAACCACCAACAAGGTTTGATGAGTGTTAGGAAGTATTCCCTAAGGTTCAACAACCCCTGAAAGTATGTTCCTCACATGGTCACTGACCCTCGGGCAAGGGTCCACAAGTTTGTGTCAGGAGTTTCTGACTTGATCAATGAAAAATGTCGCACCGCCATGCTCATAGGATATATGGACTTGTCTCAGTCATGACTTATGTTGAACAACTTGAAGGGGAGAATCTTAGAAAGATGAGCAGTGGAGAGTCCAAGAGGGCTCAGTATGATGGCAGTTTCGAACCAATAAAGGCCATAAATTCTAAGGCCAAGGATCCTCCAATGCCCAAGGTCAAATATTTTCTAATGATAGGGTGCCCAACCCTAGAGGTCAAGTTCGTAATAGTGGTCAAGTTATTCCTAGGTGTGGAAGGTATGGTAAAAATCATGGTAGTAGGTGCAACAAGTACATGGGTGCTTGCTTCGGGTGTGGCAAAATGGGCCACAAGATCGTGGATTATCCAAATAAATGGAGAGATAACTGTCCTCAAGGGAAAGGTGCTCATAGTGACCAAAGGGCACAAGGTGGCCAACAAGGAGGTTCTCCCATTTTATGCTCTTCGAGGGAACCATGGGGTGGATGAGGTGCCCGATGTTCACCTAGTTTGACCTACTATCAAAACCACATGACAAGAGCATCTTATTTATGTTAAAAGTCATGGACTTGGGAAAACTTCAAAAAAGAATGAATGTTATGTCTGGCTTAAGGAGGGTTAGTCACTATTTTCCAAATTGTATCCAACCCTAGCCCTTAGCCTACAAGCCTAAATAGCCCTTTGAGATTTCCAACCGATTGAAATTGAGCCAATGTTGATTGAAAATAAAGGCAAGCCTATGGTGTGGCATTTGTGTACACAAGATGTTCTTTTGTTGAATGTGAATGTTTGACTCCTTGTTCCTTATTCATTTAATACTTGTGTATGTTTTGGGGACTTTGTTTCTTTTTTTGATAACGAGAAATTTGATATGGATTGGTGATATTGATGCTTTTCTAAGTTTGAGTCAAGTCAAACTTGTTAGTTGAGTAGATGTTTGAGTCACGACTTGAGAATTTGTGTTGTCACTTGGTCATCCCTAGAAATTATGCTTTAAATTGAAAAAGATTCTTTTGAAATGAGAGGAGTTACTTGATAGGCATCCACTTACTTGTGCTAATTGTTAGTACCAACCATTATCATAGTGAGGATCTTGTTTGTTGTAAAAGTGATGTGGGATTGTGTGCTTAAATTGCTAGCCTATTGAGTTTGGTTTTGTTTTGCTTGAGGACTAGTAAAGTTTTAAGTTAGGCATGTTAATATGTGTCTGGCTTGCACTCACTTCTTGATTTTTTCTTATAATTTTTTATTATTAATCCCATAACTTGAGGGTGATTATGCTTTAAATGGTGTATCTTATAGGTACTTATGATTTAGATTTCGCTTAGCTAAGGAGAATTGAAGATTGGAGCTGACTTGGAGCCGAAAAGGAGCTTAAATACACAAAAATGGTACTTGGCAGTTACACTCTGTGAACACAACCTTTAGGCTTGCGAACGCGCTAGACCTGGGCATGAAGGTGACGCTTAATGAGACATAACCTTGCGATTGTGAAATTCTAAGCGCAATTGTTAAATGTTGTAGAGACCAGCATTAGGGAAGCTTTGGAAATTCACCATTTTCAGTCACAAATTCACAATATACATGCACTCCTAACTCTCATTCTTCATAGATTGGGATAACCATCAATATAAGAACATTCATACATCTCTTGAAGAAGAAGAAGAACTCACCTTAGTATAGATTTTAGTTTAGGGTGAGGATTTGGGAGTAAAATTTCTACAAATTCTTGAGTGGATTGAAGAGTGTGGGCTTCACTTGTATTATCTTTCATTCACGCTTCCTTTCCTTGTTCTTGAATGCTAAATTTGTAGATTTAATTAAAGCTTGGTTATTTATTTATATATGGGTCTTGGTTATTTCTCTTTCTTTCATGCTTAGTTGATGTTTTACTAGCAAAATAGAGAGGGTTTCTCCCAAATTGCTTGAATTGATTTGTGGGTTCTTGCATATCGTCTTGTATAACTTAGATTTGAGGTAGGTCCTTAATTCTAGTTTAGTTCTTCAATTATTGTTTTAGTGATATAGTTGAGGGGGAAAATTGCACGATAGTCATGGGTTTATAACTTGAGATCCTCATATAGGACTCAACGGCTAAGGTCTTAGGTGTTTTACTTTTTGGTGTTCAAGCCAGGCATGTCTTGAGCATCCCGCATGAGAGGCTATAGTTGGCTCTTGTGATACATCAGTCCCTAGACAGGGTGATCCATAGGGTTAATTTGATGCTAAATGTGATAGATCGATTGAGTTTTGATTGATTCCCATATCTTATATCCTTGCTCCCTTTCTTGATCAATCCTTACCCAATTGTTTCTAAGAGTAGTTGTTTGCTTAGTTTTCCCCCGATTTAGTTTGAATTCTTTTTTGGTACTTGCGAGTATAAATATAGTAGTCATAAGTCCTTGCTCTGCTAATTCGGCGACACATTATTCCTTGTTGATTCCACCCCGACTTCTAAGGGGTTGGTAATATGTTGATGACGACTGCCCTTCTACCTTTGAGTGGTAGAGTCGAGAGACATCATTTACCTGGTCACATACGTCGGTTTTTAAGGTCTTCTCCCATAATTTTATGACTCTACGATATGATAACTTTGTTCATGATCTTTCATGCATTGATTATCTTACATATTGAGCTATATTCCTTATGCATACTTAAGGTCACACTTATGTACTTTTCATCTCATGTATATTCATATGTTATATTAATGGATGATGGCATTACAATTTCATACTTGCATTGCATCTCACATACTTAATAAATTCCAACGTACTAATGGATATTTTGCCTGCACGATTTAACCATGTAGGGATAGGTACTCGTCAATCGGCCCGTGGCTAGTTTTACAACATTCAAGACTAGTGCTTTAGTTTTTGTGAGCCCTTATATCGGGACTCTACCATTTTCTATCTAGCTGGTATTTTCTTTTGAGACAATGTATATATTGCCCTTAAGAGGGTTTTAGTTTCTATGTCGTTAAACATTGAAGTCTTATCTATATAATGAAAATCGACTATTACCGATTCTGTCCATCGCTGTGTAAGTCGGTATGCTTTATAAAAAATGTTAGTGTTTTCTTTTAGGAGTTGCTTCATTGTTATAGTATGGTCCCAAAGACCCTTTCCCCGTCATTTTTATTCTACAAAGTTCTATTTAATGTCTATCAATGCTTAAGATATTAAATATGGCTTGTGTGAGGTGCCTTCGAGTAACTCTTTGCCATATGAAAACCAGGCCCTAGGTCGGGTTGTTACAATTCGGTAATTGGCTTACTTGTAGGTGGGATCTAACAGGCACCATCATGACTAGAATCGAGTCATGACAAGTAGGTATTAGAGCTAGGCTTGCTGGTCTCAGTTGTACAAAGCTACCATCTAGTAAAGTCCTGCAGATGGGTGCGTAGACGTTTGTAGCTTTTCTCCAGAAGGCTAGGGATGTTTAGAAAACTTCCTATTTTGTTGATTCTTATTGACCAATATTGTCAATGGCCCTTTGATTTCTAAGAATTTGACTTCATTCATTTTTCACAGATATGGTGCGTAAGGAATGTATTCAAGGCCAAGGTAGGGCTGTAGCATTAGTCCAAGATAGAAAGCAGCCTCCGGAGCCCGTCGAGTAGAAATTGGGTGTCGTAGCTCCCCCATAGCCAGAGGCACTAGCTCCCTAGCCACATTCGTAGTCACACCAGAGGTGCACCTAGACCATTAACTACTTCAAACATTAGGAGCTTTTTCGGTTTAGCTGGGTACTATAGAAGGTTGGTTGAAGGGTTCTCCTCTATTTCATCACCATTGACAAAGTTGACTCAAAAGAAAGCAAAGTTTGTGTGGACGGATGAGTAGGAGAAAAGCTTCCAAAACCTTGACAAATCGATTAACTTCTGCTCCAATCTTGACATTGCCGGAGGCTATCGAAGGGTTTATTGTGTGTTTGATACCTTACAGGTTGGTTTGGGTTATGTTTTGATGCAACTGTAAGGATTAGACATTGTACGACCTTAATATAGCTTGGAATTCGGTTCCGGAATGTTTTGGACAAAGGTGACACTCCATGAAGCCATCACGGTCTATGTGGGGCTATATAGCCCATGTGGAGCCTCCTTGGAGTGACCTTGCCTTGTGTGGGGTGTGTGGGCTTTACCGTGGAGTTTGGACTAAGGCATACCACGTATAGACCCTACACGGGCCGTGTGAGGCTTCACGGACCGTGTGGTCGACCGTGTGGTAGCTTAGCCTTGCATTTCCACAATTTTGAAGCCAAAACATGTCGCACAGATGTTCTCGCGGACCGTATGACCCTTCACGGTCCGTGAGGTCCCCTATATAGGTGCCGAAGTTGAATATTTCTAAGTATTAGATCACCATCTTAGAACTTTTGTGAAGGATTTTTCTAAAAATAGTGGGACGGTGGAGTCCGTATGCCATGGTTAAAATGCTCCTCATATGCTTTGGAATGCCCCATAATCATAATTTCCTTATATCTCAAAATTAGTGCGTGATTTCGGAAATCCAACTTCACATTCTCGATTAGGGGAAAATTGAGTGGGAAATTGGTATAACTAGGATTTTAGAAGACTCATAGCAAAATATAATTTTCACTAATTTTTGGAATTCTAGTGTGTCCGCGGCCAGGCCGTTACGCGCCTGGGTACGGACTAGTGTAATCTAATCTCCGTGTCTGGTCCGCTCACGCCTGGGGCGCGGACCATTGTAATATTTTCCTTTGTTTTCTTATTTCATCCAAGGGCATTAGGGTCATAGTCTCAGGCCCATTTAAACATGAAATCTTCCATACTTAGCCATTTTTCAACTCTATAACTCATAAAACCCTCTCTAAAACCTCTACAAGACTCTATGAATTCTCTCGTTTAAATGTAACGATTTCAAACTCAATTTTGGAACTCAAGGACTCATTTTAATATCTAATTCTACTTCAAGTTCAACTCAAGGAATTCAAGATTTAAGGTATGTGGGTCTTCATCCATGGGTACTTTCATCCATGGAGCCCAACCTTCTCTTTTTATGAAAATTGCATGGTTTCAAGTTGTATTAACTATGGGTATCTTTTTTTATGAAATATGAACAAAAATTATGTTGGGTTTTATCAAGTATTGATTGATTATGCATGAATGTCTATTTCAAGCTTATTTATGAATTGGTTTTGTCTATTGAGACTATGCATGATTTGAGCTATGAAACCATGAAATATTATGAGCTTTTGTGATGGATTTTAAGATACTCTAAATCAGGGTTTTATTAAAATATTGGTGGGTTGATTTGCATGGAGTTTACTCATCTTGTTTTACTCTTGAATTACATAATTTTGAACAAGTGTCATGAACCCATCATTTGTTTGATAAAATTACATGACAGGAATTCTCAAATGTTAATGACCTATTACATGATTTACAAGCCTAGTGACTTCATGATGATAAAGGTCTTTCAAGCATGTATTCAATTCATGAAAAGTATCTACGATTTTACAAGTATCAAGTTGAGCTCTATTTCAAGATTTTTACCTCTTGTAAGCCACCCATGCTAAAGCAAGGGTTCATATATGATTATGATCTACTCTCGTGTTCAAGTTAGGGTCACTAGTAGAGGTCAAGCATGTTTACGAGCTACTAATATCTCTTACAAGTTACTCATGATATTATTAAAGTATTATTATTTCAGGTATTCCATGGGATTTAAGTTAGTACCGATTGAGGCTTAAGATGGGGGCTCAACTCAAAGGGTCCTTATATAAAGTCCTTATTCTCTAAATTATATGCTACCGTAGAATTATGATTATTACCCTTACTATACTAGTGGATACATCTTGTTCATGTTATCAAGTCTGGTTTACCATGGCAAGTAGAACACATTTCACCGGGGGGTGTCACGTTCGATCACCTGACCGAGAGGGTGTCAGGCCTCAGAGTCCAAGTTGTAGCTTCTTAGTTTATGTCAATTGAGGTCTCAACCCACATATGTATGATATATTATGCAAGTTGAATAATTTACTAGCATGTTTTATTACAAGCAGTGATCATGCATGTCATATTGAGATTACATATCCATTTATAATGATTATACATTTTGAATATATTGTCTTATGCCTTGGTTGCATTACACCCCGCATACTTAGTACATTCAAAAGTACTAATGCATACTCTATGCCTACATGATATTACCATGTAGGGATAGGAGCTCCTTTTGATCATCCTCCTCCATGTGGCTAGATCGGTACTTCAGAGAAAGCATTGGTGAGTCCATACTTCCAAGGACAATATCTAAGGTACTCTTGCTATGTTGAGACTTCTTTATATGGAAAACTTTTTATATGTGGGTGAGCCTAAGAAGGGTCTTCGGCCCCTCCCCATTCTAAGTTTGAGGTGTTGTTGGATACTATGATTTGTATATGCTATGAGCTTGACACTTTTATGCTTTTATGAATATCAAAGACTTCCCTTAGTCCCGCTTCTCTTTTCAATTATATCACTTGTTGATGTTTATTTTGCTTCCGCGACTAAAGATGTGTGAATGATATGTTAAGAAGCTTGTTTGGGGCCCCTTCGGGTTCCCCTTTTGCCGTGTCACGTCTAGGCCCTAGGCTTGGGTTATGACAAGCTTAGTATCAGAGCACTAGGTTGTTAATGGTCCTCAAAAATCTAACGCACCGCATCGATTGGAGTCTTATTCATTGTTGTGTAGCGCGCCACAACTATGAATAGTAGGCTATGAGGCATTTTTTGAAATGTTTCACTTCTTCATGGTCTATATCATGCTTTAGGTGCAAATATATGGTTTTTTCCCTAATGGATGCTCTTGTTTCTTCTAGACCATGCTGATACTAAGAGGAACAATAAAGAGAGCCCGTACTCCCGAGGAGCAATCGGCCCCACCCGCTCCACAAGTTCCTCAAGATGGAGGGGTATCCCAAGAAGAGTTCCGGGATGC
>JAPFFP010003252.1:0-17897 GCA_026153255.1 Solanum medicagineum
GTATTACTGCTTCTGGCTGGCTGAGTTTCCTTGCAGGTGGGTTAGTCACTAAAACAAAGGAAACTCTGCCGGATTTTCTATAGAATTGTTAATGTAATCATGGGTGTTTGTATTGGTAATAGTGCCAAATCGGCACTAGTCACGGCCCCGGGTTCGGGCTGTGACATTTTCGTTATATCAATTGTTGCTTATGGATTTTCACATTTAGTTTTATGCAGTAAATTCATGAGTTAGTTGCTATCTTGATAGTTTTTCCACTATTGTTAAATCTTCCGCTGAGCAAGTAGTCAGGCCAAGTGGTTCGCTTGGGACCAGAAATGATTTTTGAGTGCCGACCACGACCAGAGTGTAGGCTCGGGACGTGACAAAACTCTTTTTATTTGTTATTTAGTGTTTTGTTTTTCTCCCTTTCTTGTGATGTGAAATTAAGGAATTAAAGGGGGTTATTAGGCCAATGGTGATTGGTAATTTTCAAAATATACCAACTCCATAAACTCAATTTTCTTTGAGAATAAGAAAAATTACAATCATTCTTTTGAAGAAAGCAAGAAATTTCATGTCATATTAATTCTAATATTTTCATGTTCTTGAATTTATGGATCTAATACCAAAAAGAGAAAACACAAGTGAAAGAAGAGGAAGTGGGAATAACGTTGTATTTTGGAAAATAGATCAGAACTGAGTTTTTATTTTAACAAATATCCACAATCACTCCTTAATCATAATCTCAAATCATTTGTCCTTATCTTACCTATTTTTCGTATGCAAACCTTTATATTTCAATGAACATTTCTTAATTCTCAAAGGAGCAACCATCAACAAGCGGAATTTGACTAAGACATCATAACAAGTTAGATTATTTGGTGCTGTTCTTGTTAGACCAGAGCTCATTGGGCACCAATACAAGAATCGGTTCAAGAAACTTGAATAATAGCTTCTCCTCATGCTAGGTTCTACAATAGTAACACCTATATCCCAGCTCATCATGATGTCTTGATTACAATTTTTTTCTTCGCCATTGCCAACTGTTGTTTCAAAAATATATATGCACATATAAGGATGAAATTTCTAACAGGTACAGCAAAAATTATACCTGCATGTGGCTACTTCAATCCTAATAGTTAACTAATAACGTGAAGAACATCAAAAACCATGCAAGGAGTTTGCATCAACTCAAACTTTGACAATATAATATACTTTTTCGATTTCTTTTAGTAGTCATGTTGTGATTTTTAAGAGTTAATTGACTAATTTTCAAAGCTAAATTAAATTATATTACTTTGATATTTTAAAATGAAAATATAAAAATTCAAAAACTATATGAAAAGTACTATAAATTGCAATAATTTATATATTAGTATGGATAAAAAAACACCCATTAAAATATTTATCAAAGTTCATATTGTTTGATTGTTAAAAAATTGTGACAATTAAAAAGGAATGAATTGAGTAATACAGAGGACCACAGTGAATAACTTAAGAATTGATATCAAGAGACAATGAAATCCTAATTAATAAATTAATGAGAGTGAAAAAAGACAGATTCAACAATTTGGGTTAGGGGTGACAAAATTAAACTCAACATACCTAAGTTGTCTAACTCGTTTAAGTTTGGGCAGACATATGATTTATTAGCTTAGTCATTTCAATGCATTAGAAGTTGAGTTTATATATAACCAAATTCACTCAAGAGGAATCATGTTAAAATATTTTTTAGTTTCTTTTAATTTGATACATTTTATATAGTCAATAAAAAATAATTTTATTAGGTGCTAAAATATTATAAAAGAACAAATTCAATAAATAAAACTTAGTAAAAAAATTGGATTAGGTTGGGTATTGATTTGTTCTATAACCATTACTCAATTTGTTGACTTTAAGCCATTTTAACCTAAACAAATTTGTTGCCCTATTATGACCCACCTAAACTTGACCCAACTCATCCAATTGACACTCCTAGATTAGGTAAATGATTCATTGAAGAGAAATAGAACTAAATAGCATATATATATATAATTTTTTAAAAGATTTTTTCAAGTTAAAATCTAATGAATCCGGATGACAAATTTATTTAAAAGTTCATTGATTATGTAAAAACTATTAATCTAAAACCCAAAAATATAAAAGTATTAAAATTCAGTATTCATAAGTTTCAAATCTTAGCTTCTCCTTAATGGAAAATACAAAATACTCAATACTCCAAAGACACGAGTTTATGCTATCAATTTTGTTTTTGAAAGAAAAGAGAAGAAACAATGAAAAAATCGATTAAATCGTAGAAGTATAAATTTTTCTTTGTCCGGAATAGGATGAAAAAGAGTTGGTCGTTCATGAATTCCATACAATCAGAAATAACTCCATGAGTAATCTCAAAAATTAAGTTAATTTCACAACAAATTGTTAATCAAAAATTCAAAAAATTAGCATATCAATTTTTCCAATTTCAAACATTAAACATACAAAGGAGATGGAAATTCTGCCTCAGCAACAACATATACACTCCTACTTGACCCATATCCTTCAGCACATTTTTGCTTCTCATTACATTTCTAATATTACTTATATATATATAGTGCAGAAGAAATGTTCAATCTTGGAAAGTAATTAAATGATTTTAACAAATATTTTATGCAATCTCATCATTTAAATGTAAGATTTATATAAATTATATTTATTTAAATTTTATAAATAATGTTCCAAATCTAGACATTGCACAAGAATTTTTTTTGGTGCATTTCTCTTTATTAACTTAATGATGTATGTGTCTTCAATTTACGTTCCTAATTTGTAATGTGGGTTTTTATTTGCAACAGTTTTTTACTTGGAGAGAGAAATATAATCTTTACTAGGGATATTAAATTATATTGACAAACATGTTAAAAAAATGATTTATTTGAATCTAAGATTTATTTTCATTTAATTCATCAAATCTTATAAATAATGTTTTAAATCTAGATACTGCACGAGTCTGTCTGTCTTTCTTTCTTTCTTTCTTTCCTTTTTTTTTACACTCCTCTTTATTCATATTTCTATTTTGTTACCTTAATGATGTATATGCAATCATATTAGGCCAAACACAGAGATACAAACTTGTCCCCATATTTATTTTGGTAGCCCAATCCATTTATATTTACTAGCTCAATTGATTTCAACTCAATCCAATAAAGCTTAGATTGATGTGTAACTTAAA
This sequence comes from Solanum medicagineum, assembly GCA_026153255.1. NCBI lineage: Eukaryota > Viridiplantae > Streptophyta > Magnoliopsida > Solanales > Solanaceae > Solanum > Solanum medicagineum. The sequence continues at coordinate 3,191 of JAPFFP010003252.1, forward strand.
TTGATTTGAGAAAAATCTTGTCAAAATGTTATTTATTTTTTGTTAAAAATAATATGATATATATATTCATATATATAATTTTATTAGGTACTAAAATATTGTAAAGAATAAATAAAATAAGTAAAACTTATTCAAAATTGAATTGGGTTGGATATTGGCCCATTCTATAACATACTACCTAACTCGTTTTGATCAAAACAAATACGAGTTGGGTTGGGTTTTGACTTTTTTGTTGTCTTGACCCATCATGATCCGTCCAAATGTGACTTAACCCTTCTAATTGCCAGCCTTACATTTTAGCACTTCAACTCCAGTTTGTTCCAATCTAACCCTTCAACATTAATTTTGATATTTCATTTAGACATTTCTGTCCAAGGAATCAACAAAGTGGGATGCTTATACTTCATATGTCATGACATGACACAAAAACCAATTAAAAGCACATCCATAACCTCTCAAATTTTCCATTATTTTTTATTTTCACACTATATTAAATTTTATTATATTTTAAACCTTCAACGCTATTTTTTTTAATGTAGAAGTTAACTATAAAATATTAATTTTATGATTTTTTTTATTTCTATGTCATGATCCGGACCTAGGGTCTAAGAGTGACACGGTAAATGAGAACCCGAAGGTCTCCAAACGAGCCTCAAAGTGCCAAAACTCACATCATTGGTTCGGAAGCGCATCCAAAAATAAACACATAGTTCTAGGAGACGGGAAAGTAGGACTCACGCTATGGGGATATCATAGGGAAAGAGCTTAACATGAATTCACATAGCATATAGCACATAAAGACTAAGGGGAGGGTACGTATGACTCATGCTATGGGGGCAATTCAAGGCTTAGAATCTTTCCGTCAAACATAAAACCAAACCATAAGTCTCATAACCAACTCACATAATGATAGTTAAAGATAGCCAATACATAACATAGACTTTAGCCGAAACATATAATGTTTAACGTGAGAAAGTTTACAAGATGTCCAACAATGCCTCTACATAGACAGGTTGAGGGCAAAGACATTCCCCGGGCTCACCCTCAAGTATAAAAAGAAATGAAAGAGTCATAGGTAGAAGATGGCGGATCATCCTTGGAAGATAGGACTCACCACTACAAGTAAACTTGGAATCCGAGCTAAGAGTTGAACGGTGGATGATCAAATCCTCGGTCCCTACATGGTAAAATCATGTAGGCAAGATTATGCATTAGTATGTTTGAATGTACTAAGTATGTCGGATGCAATACATGTAACTTACCAAAACCTGCGCTTTCAATGTTAGATGACGAGGGCACATAATATAGGAAGATTCATATATCAAAGAATGTGACATAACAAGATGCTATAAAATTTATGATGCATGAAATGCAAATGATGCTCACGTATATATAGTGGGGATGTGACCTTAACCGACATAAGTAAGACCAAGCAAGCTACTACTTGGAATCCTGATGATTACCCCTCATCGGTAAATAGGTGGTCTACTTGCCAAGGGCAAACCATGCTTCATCTTACGGGCCTCCCATTTTGTATGAAGCAACCTTCCTTACGGGTCTCTCATTTCCCATAGGATTTTCACATAAAACGTATCATATCTTATCATTTCTTCTCCTTATGGGCAACCCCATTTCAGAGGCATCATTCCTTATGGGCCTCCCATTTTGGAAAGGAAACCTATGCTAGGCACATAGTTTGAGTAAAGAGAGCGGAACCCTTATTCCATCGGTGCTAAGTCGTTGTCCCATAAGAATACTCATAATTTACGTAATTATACATGCTTTCAAAGAGATACAAGTCTTGCCAAAATGTTTCAATGCACAATTGGGTTTGAAGCCAAATATCATTCATAATAGTTCATACTTGGGCTCAAATGCCAAAATCATACTTTCCATAGTCATAATACTCATGCATAAGATTAGCCCATTCATATACAAAATGGTGCAAGCATCCAAAATACTCAAAGACCCATAATTAATAGACATACATGTGATCACAATATTGTCATAACCAATATCTTATCAAAATCATATCATAGAACATAATTGGGCTTAACCCATAACATAATTTCTATAATTTCTCATGAACATCAATGCATATGCTATGAATGATGTAAGAATGACATGGGTAATTGAGATTTAATCTAAAACCATCAATAAAATAAGGAATTCAAGTGAAAACATAGTTAAATCCATATTTGAAATCATAATATAATCCCCCATGCTTAGATTCAAATATTTAAGGACAATGCATATTCAAATATTCTTAATAATAATGTATTTCAATATTTCAAAGCATAATTCATCTTTAAATCCATAGATAAACATACCCCGTTCATTGTTGGAATCTAAGAAATCAAAATATTTTAAAACCCCAAATTAAAGTAAGAAAAATTCATGTAGATTTCTTGAAAATAGCTTGGGTCTCCTTGATTGGAAGTAACCAAGGATCAAAACCCATATACCTTTACCAAGATGATGAAATCCCCAAAGAATTTGATGGAGAATTGAGTTCCCTAGCTCCAGATGTTGAAATACCCCAGAGTTGTTTTGAAAGAGTTTAAAATATGAAGAATGAGTTTTTGAATGTTTGAAATAGGTTTTAGGTCTTTAGATGACCATTGAATGGCATAGGAATCCTCGAAAGACCAATAGAAATAACCGAACTTATGAAAATGCCATTAATGAATCGGATAGAATTTTTGGCCGGAGTCACTCACTTGAGGTTACACGGGTCGTGTGGCACTCCATGGTCCGTGTGGAGTGCCTGTGACTACACTTAGGAAAAAATCTGAAAATTGAAACTTTGCTCAACACTTAGAAAAATTTTCACCCCGGAAGCCTCACGGAGGGCCTCACGGCCCGTATCATACCACATGGTTCATATGGCTGGTCGTAGCACATTACTTGTCCAAAAAGTGGCCCTTTCAGGCCCAAGTCCATCCCACGGTTCATAGTATGCCGCACGGCCTGTTTGGGTGCCCATGTGACTTGACTTAGAGAAATGGTGACAACACAACGTAGGAGAGCTTTACGAGAACGGGCATAACTTTTTCATCAATCCAAATGAGTTGAAACCAAGTGCATTGGAAAGCTAATTTAAAGAACTTTAATTTGATAGGTCGTGGGACACCCAATTTCTTTTGTGCTAAGAGATATACCCATTTAAAGTTGACCATTCTATCGATACTTGTAAAAAACTTAGCCAATGAAATTCCTTTGAACTTGACTTGATGTAGGAGACCCATGATGGCCTTAAGCAACATAAATAGGCTTGAATTGAAGGCTTGAAAGTGAACTTAGATCGAGTTTGGAGGTTCCATAAGGTGTCACCTTGGCCCAAAACTCACCAAAACCAAATCTCAAGCGTCACTAAAGCTATACAAAATTCTGCGTCCTTACATCATCTCCCCTTGGGAACATTCATCCTCGAATATGGAAGAACAAGGCTTGAACGGCTTGAATTAGAACATGAAAGCTCCAAACATAAGATATTATACATAGTTCACCGTTTAAAAATAATAACAACATTAAAACTTGAAACGTAATAAAATCATTCAAAACATCTTTAAAAAACGTTTTAACGCACATGTAAGCATGACATGCCATGAGACTCAAGAATGAAAGAATTGGGACCAATTAGATAAGGAAGAACCTAATACCTTAGGCTTGAGTAGATTGGAAAATATGGAGATATCGCTTCATCATGTCCAACTCCGCCTCCCATGTAGCACTCTCCATGTGTTGGTTCCTCGAAAGCACCTTTACCGATGCCACATCCTTGTTACAAAGTTGTTTGACTTGTCTATCCAAAATCTCTACCAACACTTCCTCATAAGACAAGTTCTCCCTAACCTCAATACTCTCCGAAGGCATAATAGTGCTAGGATCACCAACCATCTTTCTCAACATGGACACATGGAAGACTGGGTGAATAGAACTCAAATCCGGGGGTAACTCCACCCTAGCCACATTCCCAATCAGCTCAATAACTTTATAAGGGCCTACATACTAGCGACTTAGCTTCCCCCTTTTGCTAAAATGCATCACTCCTTTCATAGGTGAGACTTTCACAAATACCCGAACCCCAACTTGGAATTCAAGGTCCCTCTTCTAGTATCCGAATAGGACTTTTGGCGACTTTGGGCTGCCTTCAACCTTTCTCTAATAAATTTCACTTTCTCCATAGCCTCCACCACCAAGTCCGGGCCAATCAAAGCCATCTCTCCTAACTCAAACCACCCCACTGGAGACCTACACCTTCTATCATACAAAGTCTCAAACGGTGCCATACCAATGCTAGCATGGAAGCTATTGTTATAAGCAAACTCGTTAAGTGAAAGATGGTCATCCAATTTACCTCGAAATTTAACACACAAGACCTCAACATATCCTCCAAGGTTTGAATTGTCCTCTCGGCTTGCCCACCGGTTTAGGGATAAAAGGCGGTGCTCAACTTGACCTTAATACCAAGTCCCTTTTGAAATGACCCCCAAAATTGCTAAGTCAATTGGGTACCTCGATCCTATATGATAGACCTAGGCACACCGTGCAACCTCACCAATTCCCAGATGTACAACTTTGCATAATCTTCGACACCAAAAGTGGTCTTAACTGGTAGAAAAATGTGCCGATTGGTCATCCGATCCATGATAACAGAGTCAAATATTTTCAAGTCCAAGAAAACCCAACCACAAAGTCCATATTTATATCTTCCCACTTCCAAGTAAGGATCTTAATGTCTTGAGCTAACCCTTTGGGTCTTTGGTGCTCCACCTTCACTTGTTAATAATTTGGGCATTCCGATATAAACTTGACTATGTCGTTCTTCATACCATGCCACTAATACACTCGTTCAAATTCTGATACAGTTTAGTGGACCCCGGGTGAGTAGAATAATGATGTTATGGGCTTCACTCATGATCACCCTTCTAAGATCATCCACATCTGGAACACATAACCGATCTTGATACCGAAGTACACCATCTCCCCCTCAGGATAAAACCTCAATATTCTTTTCGGCAACCAACTTCTTCAATTCAACCAAGGATGGATCTAGATCTGGCTTAGCCTTCACATCAACAACCACCGAGGATTCGGCCCCATTTTGAACATGCATACAACCATTAATAAAATTGGCCACTCTAACACCCAATCTAGCAAAACGGTGGACATCCCTTGCCAACTCCTTCTTATCCTCCTCAACATGAGCCATACTTCCCATAGAAAGCCTACTAAGAGCATCAGCTACCACGTTTTCCTTGCGTCGGGGTGATATAAAACACTCATGTCGTAATCCTTTAGGAGTTCCAACCATCTCCTTTCTCTCAAGTTAAGGTCCCTTTGAGTGAACACATATTTTAAGCTTTTGTGATCGGTGAAAACATCAACATGTACCCCGTACAAATAATGTCTCCAGTTTTTCAAGGCAAAAACCACTGCCGTATCTCATGGTCATGAGTCGGGTAATTATGCTCACACACCTTCAATTGTCTTGATGCATAGGCTATCACCTTACTGTGTTACATAAGTACACAACCCAACCCAATTCGAGAAACATCACAATATACCACAAACCTATCTAAGACATTCGGTGGAGTAAAAATCGGAGCCGATGTAAGTCGATCCTTCAAAGTTTGGAAACTCCTCTCACACTCGTCCAACCATATAAACTTAGCCGTCTTTTGAGTTAACTAGTCAATGGAGATGCCATGGATGAGAACCCCTCCACAAACCTTGTATAACAACCCATTAACCTAAGAAAAGTTTGAATGTCCGAAGGAGTCAACGGCCTAGCCCAATTCTTTACCACCTCGGTCTTCTTCGAATCCACTTTTATACCATCACCGGGCACCACATGACCCAGAAAAGCAACTTCACCCAACCAAAACAAACATTTGCTAAATTTGGAATACAACTTCTTCTCTCTCAAGGTTTGCAAAACCAACCTCAAATGGTCCATATCCTCCCGCTCACTCTGGGAATAAATGAGAATATCATCTGAAGACAACTACAAAACTGTCAAGGAGTGGATTGAAAACCCGATTCATAAGATCAATGAACACGGCTGGAGCATTGGTTAGGCCAAATGACATCGCTACAAACTCAAAGTGTCCATACCTTGTCCGAAAGGCTGTATTGGGAATATCATACTCTCTAACTTTTAACTGATGATACCTGAAGCAGAGGTCAATCTTCGAAAAGTGAGTAACCCCTTGAAGTTGGTCAAACAAGTCATTGATTATAGGTAATAGATACTTATTCTTAATGGTTACCTTATTCAATTGCCTATAATCGATACACATCCGAAAAGATCCATCTTTCTTCCTTGCAAATAACACCGGAGCATCCCATGGAGATATACTTGGCCTGATGAAATCCTTCTCTGACAAATCTTTCAACAGATCCTTCAACTCCTTCAACTCAGCCGGTGCCATACAATAGGGAGGAATAGAGATAGGTTGAGTATACGGAAGAAGATCTATGCCAAAGTATACTTCCCTTTCTGGAGGAATACCGAGCAACTCTTTAGTAAACACGTCCGGGAACTCATTCACCACAGTAACCGACTCAAGAGTAGGTAATTTGGACTCCACATCCCTAACCCTCACAATGTGATATATACACCCCTTGGAGATCATCTTCCGGGCCTTGAGGTAGGAAATAAACCAACCCTTAATAGCTGAGTCACTACCCTTCCATTCAAGAATGGGCTCACCGGGAGGTTGAAACTTGATCTTCCGAGTTTTACAATCTATAAAGGCATATGATACATGCAACCAATCCATCCCAAGAATTATATCAAAATCATAAATTTTAAGTTCCACAAGGTCACGTGGAAAAACCTTATCCAATACAGAAATAGGACAACTATGATAGATCCTATGTGCAACAACAGATTCACCCACGAGAGTATAAATTGAGTAAGGGTCCCTCAAAATTTCTGAACTCAAACCAAACTTAACAACCAACAGAGGAGTCACAAAAGACAAGTTTGCACCCGGATCAAGCAATGATAAACATCAAAATCAAAGACTTTTAACGTACCAGTCAAAATATCCGGAGCCTCCTTAACTTCCTAACATGCATGAAGAGCATAGAACCTATTGTTCCTCTGGGCAACACCCTGAGGGGCTCTAAACTGTCCTTGATCTTCCCGAGCCACCTGGCCTTAAACCCTTCTAAGGATTCTTGGGACAATCAGCAACCTTGTGATTCTTATCACCGCACCCGAAACAAGCACCTATGAGCCTCCAACAATCACCCATGTGGTGCTTCCCACACTTATCACACAAAGGGTATCCTTGACTACCACCAACCGGTGCCCTAGGAGGACTAGCATTAGCAACCCGAGCACCCAAAATTTGGCCCTATTGGAAGACACCAAAACCACCACCTTAAGAGCCTGAGAATCCACCATCAAAATGAGCCCTCTTAGGGTCATGCATCCTCCTCCCTTTGAGTTTCTCCCCTTCGATTTGCTCGGCATAAACCATGAGTCTAGAGATGTCCATATCTCGAATAAGCATGGTCGTAAGACATTCTTGTACAAGCTAGTCAGAGATGCCAGAAACGAACTTGTGTATTCTTGCACGAGGATCAACCATAAGTGTTGGAGCATACTTGGAGAGCTTAGTGAGTTTGAGGGCATAATCCCTGACACTCATATTACCCTGCCTAAGGTTGATAAACTCGGTCATCTTGGCTTCCTTAAGCTCAAGGGGGAAGAAACGATCCAAAAAAGTAAGCTTGAACTCTTCCTAATTAACACATCACCACAAACCCTTTCCATAGTCAACTGACTATACTATACCTGTGCCACATCCTTCAACTGATAGGCGGCTAATTCAGCCCTCTCCTTAGAAGTGACACCTATGACATTCAATACTTTGGAGAGCTCATCAATGAACACCTGAGCATCCTCGTTAGACTTAGACCCAAAGAATTTCAGAGGATTTATCCCAGTGAAATCCCTCACTCTAGCAGCCGGAGTGGGATCCCGAGGAAGATTGATCTGCCTAGTCTGAATAGTCACCACTTGGATAAGCATGGCAAAAGCCAATGGAATTCACCATTAGAGCTCATCCACAGGCCCTTGAGCTGCTTGACCCACATTAGCCGGGGCTGGTTTGGCAAGTCTACCATGAGGCATTTTCTGAAACAGAGCAAGGATACCATCAAGGTCAAGAGCTAAACCAACTATTCACAACACGACATAAGACATGAAGAAGTGAGACAATTCCTAGAATGTCATCATAGCCTCCCACTTATAGGCATGGTGCACTTCATGCCCATAAATAAGACTCTACTTGACGTGACATGTTGGACTACGAGGATCATTTACAAACCTAGGGCTCTGATACTATCTCTATCATGACTCCGACCTAGGGTCTAGGAGTGACACGGCGAATGAGAACCCAAAGGTCCCCAAACAAGTCTCAAAGTACAAAAACTCACATCATCGGTTTCAGAAGCGCCTTAAAAAATAAACACATAGTTCTAGGGGACGGTAAAGTAGGAAACACTCTATGGGGATATAAAAGGATAAGTGATTATTGTGAATTCACATAGCACATAACACATAAAAACTAAGGGGCGGGTACGTATGGCTCACGCTATGGGGGAAATTCGGTACTTAGGATCTTTCCATCAAACATAAAACCAAACCATAAGTCTCATAACCAAATCACATAATGATAGTTAAGGATAGCCAATACATAACTTTGACTTTAACCGGAACACATAACGTACAACGTGAGAACGTTTACAAGGTGTCCAAAAGTACCTCTACATAGATAGGTCGAGGGCCAAGCCATTCCCTAGGCTCACCCTGAAGTACAAAAAGAAATGAAAGAGTCACAGTTAGAAAATGGTGGATCGTCCTTGGAAGATAGGACTCACCACTACAAGTAAACTTGGAATCTGAGCTAAGTGTCGAACGATGGATGATCAAAGTCCTCGATCCCTACATGGTGAAATCATGTAGGCAAGAATATGCATTACTATGTTTGAATGTACTAAGTATGTGAGATCCAGCACATGTAACTTACCAAAACCTGCACTTTCAATGTTTCATGACGAGGGCACATAATATAGGAAGATCCGTATATCAAAGAATATAATATAACAAGACGCTATGAAATTCATGATGCATGAAATACAAATGATGCTCACGTATATATAGTGGGGATGTGATCTCAATTGAAATAAGTAAGACCAAGCGAGTTACTACTTGGAATCCCGATGATAACCCCTCATCGGTAAAGAGGTGGTCTACTTGCCAAGGGTAAACCATGATTCACCTTATGAGCCTCCCATTTCGTATGAAGAAACCTTCCTTATGGGTCTCCCATTTTGGAAAGAAAACCTACGCTAGACACATAGTTCGAGGAAAGAGAGCGGAACCCTCATTCCTGAAATGCCCCAAAAATGTGCTTTAGAAATGCCCATAATTATTATTTCTATATATCTCAAAATTCGTGCGTGACATAGAAAATTCGAATTCATATTCTTGATCGATGGGAAAAATTAAGCGAAAAATTGGTATAACCCAAATTTTAGAAGACCCGTAGCGAAAAATTATTTTTGCTAATTTTTCAAAAATAGTGGCAATTCGTGCCCTGACCGCGACGCACCAGGGGCGCGGAGTAGTGTAAAAGTTGCCTTCACATTGGTTCCACATCGCAGATTAAATGTGGACCAGTGCAGTTGTTCCTCCATTTTTCTATTTCGGCCCAAGGGCATTGGTGTCATAGCCCCGTGCCCACTTAAGCGTGAAATCACCTATACTTAGCCGTCTTTCAACTCTATATCACTCAAGACCCTCTCAAAAACCTCTCCAAGACTTAACCAAATATCTCATTCAAATTTCAAGGATTTCAATCCTAACTTTGGAACTCAAGGATTCTTTTCAAGCTCCAAGTTCTTTTCAAGCTCATCTCAAGAAAACCCAAGTTTGAGGTATGTGAGTTTCATCCATTGGATCCTTTTACCCATGGAGCCCATTCTTCCTTTTTATGAAAATTGCATGTTTTCAAGTTGTATTACTTATGGGTACATGGTATGAGCATGAAATATTTTTGGGTTTTATCAAATATTGTTGGTTACTAATCAATATCTATTTTAAGCTTATACAAGGAATTGATCTTGTCTATTGAGACTATACATGATTCAAGCTATGAGCTATTTTTAAGTTTTAATATAATTTGCATGTTACCTATGATGGGGTTTTACCATGGTACTGGTGGGCTAATTTACATAACTTTAAGATGCATTGATTTCACTATTTCATGATCCATACCCTTTTATTTTGCATGATTTGAACATGCATCCATATATGCCCACCACGTGTTTGATAAAATGTCTTGACAAGAATTCTCAAGTTTTCCTATGACCTATTGCATGATTTTTAAAACTATTGATTGTTGATGAGTTATTGAGTTCTTATGCTAAGATTCATGCTCTTGTGAATTGTGAAGCCTACTAGAAGGGGTTATGAACTATGTTATATGCCTTACCCTCTAGTACAAGGCCAATTCCTACATAAAGAGGTTATGAACTATGTTGTATATCTTACCCTTATGTATGATTCGATGTTATGCAATATCTTATACTCATATGAAAGGGTTATGAACTACATGGTACGCCTCACCCTCATATGCTATTCAATGTTATGTATTACCCCATGCTTACATTTAGGGGTTATGACCTATGTTATCTTTTTACCCTCATATACTATTTATTATTTCATGCATACATGTAGGGGTTATGACCTATGCTAGTCCTCTACGGTCATGTACTACCCATTACCTACTAGAAGGGGTTATGACCTATGCTATATCCCTCACCCTCTAGTACAAGGTAGTTGGATGATCTATTCATGTTACTTTATGGTGTTAAACAAGATATGAAAGTAAGATTATTCTTAAGCAGGTTTCATCCTATGCATTAATTACATATGGCATATCGAGCTTATGTTCATTGAATATGATTAAACATCTTGTTATTATGGCTTATGGTTCTTGTTGCCTTACATCTTGCATACTTAGTACACTCAAACATACTAACGTATACTCTATATCTATATGATATTACCATATAGGGACCAAAGCTCCTATCAACCATCCTCCACGTGGCAAGTTGATTCTTGTGAAGAAGCTAGTTGGTGAGTCCTCAATTCTGAGGGAGATAGCTATTCTTATTCATGCCTTTTAGATTCTTGTTCCTATGTTGGATACTTATTAAATGAGGGTGAGCCCGGATAATGTCTTGGCCCCTCCTCCATTCTATGTTAGAGGTGTCGTTTGATATTATGTCATGGTTTGATTATGTTAGTGAAGCTTAACTCTTCTTACACTATTGTGATTATGAATGATTTTCCTTAGTCCCGCTTTCCTTTATTTATATCTCTAGTTATTGTTTTTCTTGCTTCCGTGACCAAGGATGTGTGAATGATATGCTAAGAGGCTTGTTTTGGGGTCCCCTTGTGTTCCCGATTCGTCGTGTCACGCCTAGGCCCTAGGCTTGAATCGTGACAATTTCATCGTGCTAAGTCATCATCCCACAAGAATACTTATAATATACATAGTTATACACGCTTTCATAGAGATAAAAGTCTTGCCAAAACATTTCAATGCACATTTGGCCTTGAAGCCAAACATTATTCATAATAGTTCATACTTAGGCTCAAATGCCAATATCATACTTTCCATAGCCATAATACTCATGCATAGAAATAACCCATTCATATAGAAAATGGCACAAACACCCAAAATGCTCAAAGAACAATAATCAATAGACATAAATGTGATCACAATATTGTCATAACCAATATCTTATCAAAATCATATCATAGAACATAATTGAGCTTAATCCATAACATAATTTCCATAATATCTCATGAACATGAATGAATATGCTATGGATGATGTAAGAATGACATGGGTAATTGAGATTCAATATAAAACCATCAATATAATAAGAAATTCAAGTGAAAACATAGTTAAATCCTCATTTGAAATCATAATATAATCACCTATGCTTAGATTCAAGCATTTAAGGACCATTCATATTCAAATATTTTTAATAACAACGTATTTCAATATTTCAAAACTTAGTTCATCTTTAAAACTATAGATAAACATAACCCATTCATTGTTGGAATTTAAGAAATCAAAATATTTTGAAGCCCCAAATTAAAGTAAGCAAAATTCATGTAGATTTCTTAAAAATAGCTTGGATCTCCTTGATTGGAAGTAACCAAGGATCAAAACCCACATACTTTTACCAAGATGATGACATCCCCAAAGAATTTGAAGGAGAATTGAGTTCCCTGGCTCCAAATGTTGAAATCCCCAAGAGTTATTTTGAGAGAGTTTAAAATATGATGAGTGAGTTTTTGAATGTTTGAAATAGGTTTTAGGTCTTTAAATGACCATTGAATGGCAGATGAATCCCCAAAAAAACCAATAGAAATAACCGGTTTACAAAAATACCATTAATGAATCATATAAAATTTTTGGCCGGAGTCACCTCACTTGAGGTTACACGGGCATGTGGCACTCCACGGTCTATGTGGAGTGCCCGTGAGACTACACTTAGGAAAAAATCTGGAAATTGGAATTGGGCTCAACACTTAGAAAAAGTTTCACTACGGAAGCCTCACGGAGGGCCTCACAGCCCATACCACACCACACGGTTCGTGTGGCTAGTCGTGGAACATTACATGGATAAGAAGTGGCCATTTCAGGCCCAAGGCCATCCCCATGGTTCGTGGGATGCCACACAGCCCGTTTGGATGTCCGTGTGGCTTGCCTTCAAGAAATGGTGACAACACTGCAAAAGAGAGCTTTACGAAACGAGCATAACTTTTTCATCCGAATTCTAAATGAGGTGAAACCAAGTGAGTTGGAAAGATAATTCAAAGAGCTTGAATTGGATAGATCGTGGGACATCCAATTCCTTTTGTTCTAAGAGGTATGCCCATTGACCCTTGTATCAGTACTTGTGAAAAACTTAGCAAATGAAATTTCTTTGAACTTGACTTGATGTAGGAGACCCATGATGGCCTTAACCAACATAAACAAGCTTGAATTGAAATCTTGAAAGTGAACTTAGATCGAGCTTGGAGGTTTCATAAGGTGTCAACTTGTCCCAAAACTTTCTGAAATCAAATCTCAAGCGTCATTAAAACTATACAAAAATCCGGGTCCTCACATCTATCCACTTTATCCTTTTTAAAAATTGATGTTTATCTGTTGAATTTTTTGTGATTTTTTTAAAACAATAAATAGTATATGAACATCAATTTATTAAAATAATATTTTTAAAAATAATTTCTCTATATTTTCATGTGAAAAATAACCTATGAAAGTTCTCATTTTCTTCTATAAATAGTGTCGGACCCTATAAAATTACCAAAATACCCCTACATGAGAGAATGCTTGCATAACACATCTTCCAAAAAATTTTGACAAATCTGAGGCCAAAATCACGATCAGCATGAAATTTGTGAGTGAAAATGATCTTGGTTGAGTTTTAAGCAATCAGAAAGATGCAATTCTAGAAAAGACGGGGACTTGTCAGGGATTCGCACTTAATTCTGATTTTAGTGTTTTCTACGAAATTAGAAAATCAATCGAATTTTTTTAATTGTACTTGGAGGGAGAAGGTTCGCAATGCGGACCTGGCTCACCGTAGTGCAAAAAGCTTTTATTTTTCAAGGGGCATTCCAAATTTTTTCCTACTTCTCCTAAACTTAACCCACGACTAATAATATAGGTAATTTTTAGCTTAAAAAGGATCCCTAAACCCATTCTAAAGTCCCTTACGCTAAAATAAAGTAAAGATTTTGAGCGAAGAAGAGGAGAAAAAGTTAGGGTTCAAGAGGATTGAGGCTAATTTCTTACAAAGTTGATTGTCTGTCGTCATTTCAGGTATGTAAGGCTAAACTAAAACTTGGAATTGTTCTTCCATATGCCCCCCTTGATGGAAATAGAAATGTTGTGAAAATATCGAGTCTTTATGCATGTTTGTTGAAGGTTTTCTTGTAACTATATACATATACATGCATGCATACATACATACATACATATATATATATATATATATATATGTATATATATGTATGTATGCATGCTTGATAATTATCATGAACTTGATTTACTGAACGAATATTATTATACAAGTTATTTCATAAACACTAGATATTTTTTATAAAAGAATTGCGTGAAAGAACAAAGGGATTCAGTCTAGAGCCTTGGCAATATGATTGTGGTTGTGATTGAATATGACAATGATGTTGTTAGAACTTGATGGTCCTGAGAGTCTTCATAATCGAATTCAAATGATTGGTCTAAATTGCTAGTCCTCTTAATGATTGGTCAAAACTTCTCTTGAAAGATGTGATTGGAAACTAATTGGATGGTTGATAGGCCGAAAGACTTGATTGTGATAGAACAAAAAAATTGATAAAGTTCTTGTGAGATTCATGCTTGATTTAATTGAGGTTGATTGTCTTATCAGCATTGAGTCTTGGGAGGAGAATCAAACACTAAACTAAGTGAGAGTAAGTCTAACTCAAAACTCAATAACTACATCGCCAAAAACAGGAGTGAATTGAATCTATTAAAGTTGAAATATTTCCCTATTTTATTGTCCTGAAATAATAGGACTTGATTTGATTGATGGTTCCATGTTTGGTTGATTC
>JAPFFP010003262.1:0-17897 GCA_026153255.1 Solanum medicagineum
GGATACATGTGGGTATGGGATACTATGTGTGATTTGGTTTTGTAGGTATGATACTCGTATTGGGCGGGTAAAACCGCGGCGGTGACCTTGTCGGCCTGCAATTGCGCGTATATATGTATATGGATATTTGATATGCTAGGATTTTATGTTGTAGGGTTTGGATAGTCAGTATAACAGAGGAAACTCTGTCGAAATTTCCATAAATTCCTTAGCTAATTTAATTATGGGTCTGATTTGGTATTGTTTGAGTGCCCAATCGGCACTAATCACGACCCCGGGGTTGGGTCGTGACAAAGAGAAATAAAGAAGGCTCTTTCAAATCACAAGGTAGGGCTCACCAAGTCTGTAATGAGGAGTAGGTTTTCAATGGTACACTTGCTAAAGGCCTCTATTACCTGTATCGACATCATAAAACAATGCAGGCCTAAATGTACGTCAGTATATTAAAAATACTAGTGTATCAGATGGCTAAAGAAACAAGTAAGGTTCAATATAATCAATCTCATAAGTTCAAATAGTGAACATATCAACTCAACCATCTATCCAATCAACTCTATCCAGGAGGCATCATTTTTATATTAACATAATGCTCCTGAAAGGAACTCTAGCAAGCAACTCAATCGACGCATTTATGCACAATCAGGGAGTTTCTCTAACAGACAACCATCACATATGACTGGTGATGATACAATATTTGCACTATCATCGCCACAACCTCCCAATACTTGCCAAGGTAAGGGGTGATCAACAAATCTTGGATCCATAATCAAATAATATCCAATGTTTGAGACATGAGAGACATGATCTCTATCCTATGTTGGCAACATAGTTTATGGATTAGATTTGTTATCTAGTCATGCCTATGTTGGTGCTCAATAGTCCTCTCAGAACTCAATACACTCATATCTATCAATTCAATTAACTCTTTGTATTAGTTTTAGTTCAACTCCGTTCAATTAATCAACAAATCAATTGATGAATCATGTCCATCCCATTCAACAATCAACCAGTCATACAAAATGATTTAGCATGGTCTCAATATTCATCATATCAATCAAGACACTAATTCAAATAGTTATTTGGTCTCCAACCAATCATGCTCAGCATATACCAATATATAACTATTCTTATGTATGTTCTAATCATGCTCAAATTTACTTGTAACACCCCAATTTTTTTAAGTTAAGACTGAGCCATCCTTCATATAATATGGGATTTTAATTGATGATTCTTAATTGAGCATAGCTATTACAGTGAATTTCTTAGTATGAAAATAGAATTGGAGATGATCTAAGGTCATACGAACCCTCTAGTACAAAGTTAAGCTAAAAAATTTCTAAGTGTTTCGTTCCAATGTAAGATTTTATAAAAGTTAGATAGACCAATGACTTTTAGGTTATATATACATGCTAGGATCCATTCCTAAGTATTTAAAGTATATTAGATGTGATTTAGAGTCACAAGGGATCTTTTACATCAAGCCAAGTCCTCAAATTTCTACCGATTAAGTTTTCGTATGAGTTGCTAGAAGGGACAACTTCAAATGACCATATCTTCTAAAGTGTTATAAGTTACATGGCCCATAATTTATCAAATTAAATATTTTTGAATTATCTTTCCAATACATTCAATTTCTTCTCAACAAGAATTTATAGTAAAACGTTATGACCATTTTGCTGAAGACGTGTAGAGCTGTCCGAAGTCCGTGATAACTTCACATTGCGGACTGGACGCGGGCTCTTCTAGACAAGATAACGATATCTTTTTATTATTATATGAGGGTATTTTAATCCTATAACCTTTGAGGGTTTATTTCACTGTCCTAAAACACATAGAAGTAAGTTATTAATAAATAAAATCCTCTACTTCACTCTAAAATTAAACGCTTAAGAATTATCAAGAAAATCATCAAGTTAGGGTTATCTTTCGAGATTCATTATCAAGGTAAGTTATTCTCCATAAATTTCAAGCTTGTCAACCCAAATATCTCCATATATTCATGAATCTCTAAGAAAATCTTAAATCATAACCTAGGGTTTCAAGAAAACGAATTCAAGAATTCCAAGAAAGGATTTCTTGATTCTTCTGCAAGAAATAGGGTTCATCAAGAACTCTAAAGATTTTAAGTCATGAATTCAAGAATCAAAGAGAAGTACTTCAACTAATAATATTTCGAGTTCTTCCACTCTAAGGGAACTACAAAGAGAATTTCTTTTCTCAAGAACAAACATCAAGGTTCCAAGATCAAAGATTTTTTCTAAGAAGGCTAGTGTTTCGATTGTAATATCACTTTTTCAGGTATGCAAGGATATTCATAGCGTTGGTTTGAGTTCATCCATGCGCCCCACATGTTAATTCTCTATCATATAGTTCAACTAGAGTTTTCCCCTAATTCTTAAATTCTAAACAAGTTAATTTCTCTTCCACTAAGTTAGATATATTCATGCGATAAGATTATTATTATTTTTATATCTTACATTGTTGGAATTGTTGTTCATGGATACTTTTCCATGAACCATAATGAAGTTGATGACCATGGCTTTTCTATATATTCTTTAATATTGAGATTGATGATCTTTCATGCATTAAACAAGTATTTTGAATAAATGTCTTGCATGTTTTAGTAAAGATGATGACTTTTCCATGCATGGATGAAAGCGTAATTTATTTAGTCCAAAGATGTCACAACCCAAGCCTTGGGCCTAGATGTGACATCGTGAATGGGGAACCCAAAGGGACTCCAAACAAGTCTCTTAGCATATCATTTACACATCCTTGGTTGCAGAAGCAAAATAAGACAACAACAATTAACAAAAGAGTTTAAGGGAAGCGGGACTTGGGACTTCCATCTTATCATCAATATAAAAGAGCATAGAGGAAAATAAGGCACTAACAGAAGCTTGTCATAATAACATAGGCATAAAATGATTCAAGATCAATACATGCTATCCATATCCAACAACACCTCTACTCTAGAGGGAGAAGGGGCCAAGACATCTCCCGGGCTCACCCACAAAGATAAGTATCCAAAAATATTAGAAAGTCTTAACAAAAGCATGAAAGTAAGATAGATATTGTCCCCAAAATTGAGGACCCACCCAAGCTAACTTCAACTGATCCGGCTAGCCACGGGGAGAAGGAGGATCACTAGGAGCTCCGGTCCCTACATGATGATATCATATAGGCATAGTGTATGCATTAGTACTCGGAATGTACTAAGTATGCGGGGTGCAATACAAAAATGACATAAGCCATAATATTCAAAATGCATAATCATAACCAATAGATATAATCTCAGTATGACATGTATGATCAATGCTTGAGTTAAAGCATGCATGTAGTAATCAATATCACCACCCAATCCTAGGACCTAGTCGTGACATGGCGAATAGGGAAATCGAAGGAACCCCAAACAGTCCTCTTAGCATATCAATTACAAATCCTTTGTCGCGAAATCAAAACATCAACAACAAGATACATAAACAAGGGAAAAAGGGACTAAGAGAAGTGTTTGATAGCATAAAAACATGGAAGAGTCAAAGCTCATAGCATAAGTACATCATTTGTTCCAACAACACCTATAATCATAGATTGGAGTGGGGGCCAAGACAGTTTCCGGGCTCACCCTCATAGTATCAAGAGTTCAACATAAAGAGAAAACAAGTGACAAGAATAAGATAGCTAATGTCCCTGAACATGACGACTTACCAATCTCTTCTTCTAAAATTGCCAAGTCTTGCCACATGGAGGATGATCAAGAGGTGCTTCTGTTCTTACATGGTAACATCATGTAGACATAGAGTATGCATTAGTACATTTAAATGTACTAAGTATGTAGGATGCAATGCAACAAGACACAGACAACTTAGTCAAAATACATAAACATAAGCAATGGGTAAGTATAATAACAATATTGCATGCATGATCAATGCTTGAAGTAAACATGCCTATAAAACCTATAACTTGAGAATATAGATTACATGTGTAGGAAGAGACCATACTCATAGACCAAATAGACTATTACTTGGAACCTAAGGCGTATCACCCCCTTGGAAGGTGATTGAGGTATCTACCCCTCAACATGGTTGATGGGCGTGTGACCTCCCATCATCGTGGTCAAGGTATATAGCCCTCAGTATGGTAGATGGGCATAGAACCCCCTATCATTGTGGTAAAGGTATATACCCCTCAACATGATAGATGGACATAACACCCCCCATCATAATGGTCAAGGTATATACCCCTCAACATGGTGGATGGGTATAACACCCCCCCATCATAGTGGTTGAGGCATGTCACCCCCCTACAAGGTGTTGTCAACTTGTACCAATATAGGTACTTTTCATAAGTTCAGTACATACATACAATCCCTTCATCCTCATAGAGTAACTTAACTTGCAAACCATATCATAAATCGTCAATAACCCGAGAATTCATATCAAGACATTTTATCAAATACTTGGTGGGTGTGTAGTGCTAGTTCAAAATCATGCAATTCAAGAGTGAAATCATGTGAGAAAATTCAATGTAAATCAACCCACCAACAGATGGAAAAACCATCTTGCAAGATAGCTTGAAATCTCTCATCAAACCTCATAATAGATTATAGTTTCATAGCTCAAAATATATATAGTCACAATAGACAAAGCATCTTATAATATAAGCTTAAAATAGGTAAACATGTGTTTCCAATCATCATTTCATAAAACCCCAACATAATTTGTAACTATAGTTCATAATAAGTAATATACATAAATAACACAACTTGAAAACTTGTTATTTTCACAAAAGGAAGGTTGGGCACCATGGGTGAAAGAACCCAATGGTTGAAACCCACATACCTCAAATTTAGGGATTTCCTTGATGTAGATTTGGATGAGAACTTGGAGCTTGAATGAAGTTCTTGAGATTCGAAATTAAGCTTGGGACACTTGAATTTAGAGGAAATATTTGGTTAAGTGTTAGAGAGGATTTTTAGAGGGCTTTGAGTGATATAGAGTTGAAAAGTGGCTAAGTATTGGTGTTTTTATGCATAGGTGGAAATGGGGCCAAGACGCCAATACCTTAGGCAGAAATAAGAAACTAAGGAAGCAAATGTACATCTCTGCGCCTCTGTTGCATCACGACTAGGGCGCAGATCATCTCTAGAAATCATAATTTTTAAAAAGATTATTTTTTGCTATGATTGCTCTAAAATTGGGGTTATACCCATTTTCAACTCAGTTTTTCCCCTTGATCATGAATATGAAGTTGAACTTTTGATACCACGGGTGAATTTTGAGATATGTGGAAATTACGATTATGGGCATTTCTGAGGCGCATTTTTGAGCGTCTTGGGGCATTTGAATATCTCCCCCTTGGGAACATTCATCCACGAATATCAAAGAAACGTATATAAGAGAAGTAATCATGAAGATGTCAGCCCGACATGAATGCAACAAATGCATTTAAACATCATTTTAAAAATCTCAACATGAATATCTACATCGCCTTAAACTTGTCAACATAAACATGAATGCTTGCAAAATAGCATAAAGGCTAAAACTTAAGACTTGAAATCATATGGGGGAACTTAAATTAATACCTCTGGCTTGAGTAGAATGGAAGAGATATGGGTAACACTTTTGTATATCCGCCTCGGCCTCCCACGTGGCACTTTTAACCTATTGGTTTCTCCAAAGGACCTTGACAAGAGCTACATCCTTGTTCTCAATCTCTTCACTTGTCTATCCAAAATTTCTATCGAAACCTCCTCATAAGTCAAATTATCTTCTACCACACCCACAACCTCCAAAGGTACAATAGCATTTGGGTCACCCACATACTTTCTCAACATAGATACATGGAAGATCGGATGACCAATATTCAATCCATGGGAAACTCCAACTCATAGGCCACCTTATTGATACTCCTTAACACTCTATAAGGACTCATAAACCTTGGGCACAATTTACCCTTTTTGCCAAGTCGGACTACACCCTTCATGGGTGAGACTTTCAAGTAAACCCTATCACCAACCTCAAACTCAAGATCTCTCCTTGTCACATCGGGTTAGGACTTTTGCGTACTTTGGGCTATTTTCAGTCTCTCCCTTATCAACCACACCTTCTCCAAGGCTTCCATGACTAAATCTTGACCTAATAATGTCATCTCCCCTACTTCAAACCATCCAACTGGTGATCTACAACACCTAACATAAAGAGCTTCAAAAGGAGTCATACTAATGCTTGAGTGATAGCTATTGTTATAGGAAAATTCAATGAGTGGAAGATGCTCATCCCAACTACCCATAAAGTCCAAAAAAAAGCTCTAAGTATATCTTCAAGAGTTTGAATAGTTCTCTCGGCTTGGCCATCCGTTTGAGGGTGAATGGTGGGGCTAAGCTTTACCTTAGTACCAAAACCTCTTTGAAAAGACCTCCAAAAGTGAGAAGTGAACTGAGCACCACGATTCGAAATGATAGACAAAGGCACCCCTTGCAACCTAAACCAACTCATGAATGTACAATTCAGCATAGTTTTCGGCACCATAAGTAGTTTTGCCCGATAAAAAGTGAGACAACTTTGTTATTTATCAATCACAACCCAAATAAAATCAAAATGCTTCCTAGTTTTTGGCAACCCAACCATGATATCCATGTTGATTTACTCCCACTACCAAATAGGAATCTCAATATCTTAGGCTAGGCTACCTGACCTTTCATGTTTCACTTTAACTTGTATGAAATTGTGACATCCGGATATGAACTTTGCAATGTGTCTCTTCATACTACTCGAGCAGTACACTTCCCTCAAATCTCTATACATCTGTATAGAACCGGGGTGAATAGAATAGGATGAATTATGAGTCTCATCTAAAATCTTCTTTCTCAAGTCATCTATACTAGGCACACACAATCTACCTTGGAACCTAAGGGCACAATCTCTCCCTTGGGAGAAAACATCCACTTTACCATCCCTCACCAAGGCCTTCAACTCTAGATAGGTGGGGTCAAGATCTTGTTTTGCCTTTACCTTCTCAATTGAGGAAGACTTAAAACCATCAACGACCACTACACCACTATTGTCAACTTCCTCCAACTTAACCCCCAATCTGGCCAACATATGGACTTCCCTAGCCACCTCTTTGCCATTATAATCAACATGAGCTAGACTACCCATAAACACCTAGAGCATCAGCCATAACTTTAGTTTTGTCATGGTGATTATGCACACTCATGTCATAATCTTTAAGAATCTCTAACCACCACCTTTGTCTCAAGTAAGATCTCTTTGGGTGAATACATATTGGAGGCTCTTATGATCGATAAACACAACATGAACCCCATACAAGTAATGACGCCAAATTTTCAAAGTAAATACCACGGCGGCCAATTCAAGACATCCGTAAGATAATTCTTCTCACGCACCTTAAGTTGTCTAGAGGCATATGCTATCACCTTAACACTTTGCATCAAAACACAACCCAAATTTAGGTATCACAATGCACAAAAAATCCTTCCAACCCTTCCGATAGAGACAAGATAGGAACGGAGACAAGCTTATCTTTCAAAGTTTGGAAACTCTTTTCACAAACATCCATCCACACAAATTTTCCTTCTTTTGGGTCAATTTAGTCATGGAAGAAGCAATAGAGGAGAACCCATACACAAACCTAATAACCCGCCAAACATAAGAAACTCCTTATGTCCGATGGAGTCAAAGGTCTTAGCCAATTTCTAATCACCTCCGTCTTCTTAGGATCCACCTTAAAGCCATCACCTGACAATTCATGCCCTAGAAAAGTAACCTTTTTCAACTAAAACTCACATTTTTCATATTTGGCATACAACCTCTCCTCCCTCAAATTTTGTTATCCTCAAGTGATTCACATGCTCCTCCTCACTATAGGAATAAATCAAGATATTATCAATAGAAACCACCACAAACAAGTCAAGGTAGGGTTTAAAGACCCTATTCATAAGATCCATGAATATAGTCGGTGCATTAGTCAACCTAAAGGACAGAACCACAAAATCAAAGTGCCCACACCTAGTCCGAAATGCCATATTGGGAAGGTCACACTCCCTCACCTTCACTTGGTGATACCTGGACCGAAGATCAATCTTAGAGAAGTGGCTAGCCCCTTGAAGTTGGTAAAAAGGATCATCAATTCTTTGTAGAGGGCACTTATTCTTTTTGGTGACTCTATTAAGTTACCGGTAATCAATGCACATTATAAGACAGCCATTCTTCTTCTTCACAAATAATACCGGTGCACCGCAAGGTGACTTACTAGGACTTATAAAACCCTTTTCCAAAACATTACTCAATTGCTCCTTCAACTCCACCGGGGTCATACAGTAAGGGGAATAGAAATGAGTTGAGTGTCGGGAAGGAGGTCTATACCAAAATTTATTTTTCGTTCGGGAGGAACACCGGGAAGCTCACTTAGATAGACATCAAGAAACTCATTAATCATCGGAAACGACTCTATAGGAGGGACATTGGACTCAATATCCCTAACCCTCACAAGATGATAGAGACAACCCTTAGAAATCAACTTTTGGGCTTTAAGACAAGAAATGAATCTACCATTGACCACCACATCACAACTTTACCACTCAAGGATGGGCTCACTAGGGAATTGGAATTTGACCCTACGGGTTCTATAATCAATAGAAGCATAATATGCATACAACCAATGTATCCCAAGAATGACATCAAGATCCACCATATCTAATTCAACAAAATCACAAGGAAAGATTTTATGCAAAATAAATACGGGACAATTTCTATAGACTCTTCGAGCAACAATTGATCTACCAATTGGAGTAGACACTTCATAAGGCTCACACAACAATTCAGGACTAACATAAAACTTTTTAGGAACAAAAGGAGCGACAAAAGAAAGAGTGGCACCTGGGTCTATCAAATCATACACATTAAAATCAAAAACCTTTAAAATACTGGTGACGACATCGAGCACATCATCTACCCCTTGTCTCCCTTGAAGAGCATAGAACCCATTTTGCCTTAGAGTACCCCCTAGTTGGCCTCCTCTTCCCTTTGGAACTGCATTTGCACCTTGGCCTTGTGGACGACCATCCCTACCCTTGTTTTGAATATGAGGACAACCCATCACCTCACGACCTACTTCACCACAAACATAGCAACCATTATTGTTCTTCAAACATGGGCTGTTGTAGCCTCTACCACATCCATCTTGCGCACATAGGGTTAGG
Organism: Solanum medicagineum; assembly: GCA_026153255.1. Lineage (NCBI taxonomy): Eukaryota > Viridiplantae > Streptophyta > Magnoliopsida > Solanales > Solanaceae > Solanum > Solanum medicagineum. Next base: position 9,224 of record JAPFFP010003262.1, read on the forward strand.
CACCACACCACCACCACCTTGGATCTTTGGGTTGTCATTAGCAAACCTCCTATTAGGAGAATTGGAAGAACCTTGGCCTCACCACTTTTTCTTTTTCTAAGCTTCTCCCCCTGTGGTTTTTCGGTATAATTCACAAGGGGGGGCAAATCCATATCAACTATGACCATGGCGATACAACACTTCTTATTCACCAAGTCAGACACACCTGTCACAAATTTGTTCATCCTCGACCAGGTCTCGGCAACCAATTGAGGCGCATACTTGGAGAGTTGGTTGAACTTTAGGGCGTACTCCCTTACACTCATAGAACTTTGATTTAGATTCATAAATTCCATCATTTGCGCCTCTCTAAGCTCAATGGGGAAGAACCGGTTGAGAAATGCAACTTTGAACTCTTCCCAAGGAATAACATTATTATTCCCCTTCTTCGTCTTCCATTTGGTGAAGAAAATTTTAGCCACCTCTTTGAGTTGGTAGGCCGCCAACTATGTCTTTTCCTATGAGTTAACCCCAATAATAGATAACACCTTATACACCTCATCAATGAATTCTTGTGGATCCTCATCCACCTTGGACCTATGGAACTCTCGTGGTTTCATTCTGTAAAGTCCCTCACCCTTAAGGCCAGAGTAGGAGCATGAGGAGCTTGGGCCACTTGGTTGATTTGACCAGTCATAGCATGGGCCAACATGGTAATAGCATCCCGAAACTCTTCATGGGTGACTCCCCCATCTTGAGGGGCTTCAGGAGTGGGAGGGACCGGTTTGCTCCTCGGGAGTACGAGCTCTTCTTTCTCTTGGAATCGACATGATCTAGAATAGTATAGAACATTCTTTAGAGAGAAAGCCTTATGTTACTCCTAATGCACAACATAGATCATACAGAAGGGAATCATTTCCTAAAACGCCTCATAGCCTCTAACTCATAGTTATGGTGCACCTCAAAACCTTGAATAAGACTCTAATCGACGTGGTGTGTTGGATTTTGAGGACCATTAACAACTTAGTGCTCTAATACCAGGTTTGTCACGACCAAAGCCTAGGTCCTAGATGTGACACCACGAATAGGAAAACTGTTGGAACCCCAAACAAGCCTCTTAGCATATCAATTACACATCCTTGGTCGCAGAAGAAAAACATCAACAACAAGAGACATAAAGAAGGGAAAAAGAGACTAAGAGAAGTCTTTGATAGCATAAAACATAGAAGTGTCAAAGCTCATAGAGTACGTATATCATTTGTTCCAACAATACTAATCATAGATTGGAGCGGGGGCCAAGTCACTTTCCGGGCTCACCTTAATAGTATCAAGAGTCAAACATAGAGGGAAAACAAGTGACAAGAGTAAGATAACTAATCTCCCCGAACTTGAGGACTCACCAAGCACTTCTTCCAAAAATGCAAAGTCTAGCCATGTGGAGGATGATCAAGAGGTGCTCCGGTTCCTAAATGGCAACATCATGTAGTCATGGAGTATGTGTTAGAACATTTGAACGTACTAAATATATAGGATGCAATGCAACAAGACATAGGCAACTTAGTCAAAATGAATAAACACAAGCAATGGGTAAGTATAATGACAATGTGGCATGCGTGGTCAATACTTGAAGTAAAACATGCCTATAACACATATAACTTGAGAATATAGATTACATGTGTAGGAAGAGACGTACATATAGACTAAGAAGACTATTACTTGGAATCCAAGGCGTATCACCCCTTGGAAGGTGATTGAGGCATCTATCCCTCAACATGGTAGATGGGCATGTAACCCCCCAACATAGTGGTCAAGGTATACACCTCTCAACATGGTAGATGGGCATATCACCGCCTCCATCATAGTTGTCAAGGTATATACCCCTCAACATGGTAGATGGGCAAAACACCCCCCCATCATAGTGGTCAAGGTATATACCCCACAATATGGTAGATGGGCATAACACCTCCCGTTATAGTGGTCAAGGTTTATACCCCTCAACATGGTAGATGGGCATAGCACCCCGCCATCATAGTGGTTGAGGCATGTCACCCCCTCAACAAGGTGTGGTAAACTTGCAATACCATAGGTACTTCTCATGAGTTCAATGCATACATACAATCCCGTCATCATCATACAGTCAACTTAACTTGCAAACCTCATCATAGACCATCAATAACCCAAGAATTCATGTGAAGACATTTTGTCAAACACTTGGCAGGTGTATAGTGCTAGTGCAAAATCATGCAATTCAAGAGTAAAATCATGTGAGAAAACTCAATGTAAATCAACCCACCAACACATAGTAAGACCCTCTTTGAAGATAGCTTGAAATCCCTCACCAAAACTCATAATAGATTATAGTTTCATAGCTCAAAACATGCATCGACATAATAGGCAAACCATCTCATAGTATAAGCTTGAAAAAGGTAGACATGTGTTTCCAACTATCATTTCATAAAACCCCAACATAATCTGTAACCATAATTCATAATAAGTAATACCCATAAATAATACAACTTGAAAACATGTTATTTTCATAAAGGAAAGGTAGGGCACCATGGGTGAAAGAACCCAATGGTTGAAACCCACAAACCTCAAATTTGGGAATTTTCTTGATGTAGATTTGGATGAGAAATTGGAGCTTGAATGAAGTTTTTGAGATCCGGCATTAAGCTTGGGACACTTGAATTTGGAGGAAATATTTGGTGAAGTGTTAGAGAGGGTTTTGAGAGGGTCTTGAGTGATCTAGAGTTAAAAAATGTCTAAGTATAGGTGTTTTTACGCATAGGTGGACATGGGGCAAAGTCCCCAAAGCCTTAGGCCAAAATAAGTAACTGCGGAAAAAAATGTACATCTCCGCAGTGCATCGCGCCTAGGGCGTAGAGGCAAAAACATTTCGGTACGGTTGCTCTAAAATCAGAGTTATACCCATTGCCCACTCAATATTTCCTCCTAATCACGAATATGAAGTTAGATTTCCAATATCACGCACACATTTTGAGATATGGGGAAATTACAATCATGGGCATTTTTGAGTTACATTTTCAAGCCTTTTTGGGGAGTTTTAATCAACTTGCATAACATAACATAAAAATGTGGGAGGAGACCATAACCAACATATAAGACTAAGTGAGCTATAATTTGGAATCCGGATGCATGTCTCCCCACCGAAAAAGGAGTTGTCTACTTGCCAAGGTAAACCATACTTGACCCATATTATAGGTTACTTGTCCTAGTTGGATCAACTAGTAACGCCCATTTAGAGAAATAATATAAACCTATGGTAGCACATAGTTAAGAGACCAATAGTTTATATAAGGATCGCTTGAGTCGAGCCCCCACCTTAAGCCTCAATCGGTACAAAGTCTAATACCATGGAATACTTGAAATAATCATAAATTTAGTCATAAAAATGAATAAGACATGATAACTTGGCATTCGTAGCTAATTCACATGCTTGACCCCTACATGGGCATATGTCTTATACTAGAGAGTAAAAATAATGCATAAACTTGACCCCTTATAGTAGGCATTGCATTCCACATAAGGGTAGAGATTATAACATGCTTGTCCCTTCCTAGTGAGCTTTAGTTTGTACATAAGGGTAAATAAATATCATGCTTGCCCTCTCACATAGAGATTATCCACTCACAAGAGGGTACGAATATAGAAAAAGGGCTTAATAAATCACTTGCAAATCATAGAAACTTGCCATGAGTGTAATACATGCTTGGGAGACCATAATTTATCATATCATGCTTATCTTGCAAATCATGCAATAATCTTCCATCAACATAAGAATCCTTGTCATGTAAATTTAGTCAAACATGGTGGGTATGGGAACGTATGCTCAAAATCATGCAATTTAAGAGTATAAGACAAGAAAGAGTAGAATTAAATCATTTTAAAGTCATGCATGAAAACCCACCAACATTGTAGTAAAACCCTTAATTTGTGTATCATGAAATCCATTTTAAATGATCACAATCCTCCATAAGTTAAATAGTTCATATCATAGATAATCTCAACAGATATAAATCAACTCATGGAATAGGCTTTCAATAAGTATTCATGCATAATCAATCAATTCTTGATAAAATCAAACATAGCTCAAATATATAATACATAATATAAAGTACCCATGAAGAATTAGATCCTGAAATCAAGAAATTTCATAAAAAGAGAGAGTTGGGCTCCATGGGTGAAAGGACCCATGGATGAAGACCCACATACCTAAACCTTGGAGTTTCTTGAAAAACATTGGAGGAAGACTTGAGGCTTGAGTTGGGTTCTTGAAATCCAGAGCAAGTTCTTGATATTCTTGGGTTTGAATGGAGAATTTGATGATAAATTAGGAGGATATTGAGAGGGTTTTTGAGAGTTTTAGAGTTGAAAATGGCTAAGGAATGAAGGTTTCCTGTCTAAATAGGCATTAGGTTATTGCCCAAATACCCTTGAGCGAAAACTAGAAAATAAGAAAACTTTTGTACTAGTCTGCGCCTAGGGCACAACACAGCCCATGGCCAACAGGGAGTTTCACCAGTCTGCTGTCACAACCCAAGCCTAAGGCCTAGACATGACATGACAGATGAGAAGTCTGAAGACATCTCAAACAAGTCTTTTGATCGTAACATGCAGACATACTTGGTTGTGGAAGTAAATTAGACATAAAAAGAATCATTTGATAAAAAGGGAAATGGGACGAAGGGAAATCTTTCATAACATAGCAACATTAGAAGAGTCAAGCTTGAAAGCATAAACACATAACATCCAACATCACCTCTATATTTACAATAGAGTAGGGGCCATGATACTCCCCGGGCTCATCCTCATAATAATAAGTGTTCAACATAAGGATAGAGTCTCAAGATAGCATGAAATGAATAGGTACTGTCATCGAAGTTGAGGACTCACCAAATCTTGCTTCAAAGGATCGTACTAGCCACATGGAGGAGGATGATCAAACGGAGCTCCGATCCCTACATGGTGATATCAGGTAGGAGTATGTGTTAGTACATTTGAATGTACTAAGTATGCGGGATGCAATGGAATAATACATAAGCCAATATAATCAAAATGCATAATCATAGGCAATGGATAAGTATAATCATAATATGACATGCATGATCAATGCCTGAAGTAAAACATGCTTGCAAATCATTCAACTTGCATAATACGTAATACATGTGTGGGAGGAGACCTTAACCGACATAGACCAAGTAGCTACAACTTGGAATCCAAGGCATGACACCTGCTTGGCCAGGTGGACGAACATGACACCCCCAACTAGGTGTGGTTTACTTCCCAAGGCAAACCAAACATGATAACATGAACTAGATGGATCCACTAGTATAGCGAGGGTAATAATCATACTCCTATGGTGGCACATAGTTCAGAGACTAAAGACTTTATATAAGGACCCCTTGAGTTGAGCCCCCATATTAAGCCTCAATTGGTGTTAAGTCTAATCCCACAAACTACTTGAAATAACCATAACTTGTATAACTTGTAGGAAACACGATAACTTGACATGAGTAGCTGTTAAATCATGTTTGACCTCTAATTGTGTGCCTAACTTCAACATGAGAATAGTTCATAATTATATATGAACCCTTGCTTTAACATGAATGTCACAAGAGGTAGAAATCATGAAATAGGGATCAACTTGTAATCTTGTAAAATCATATATAATTTTATGAATTTAATCCATGCTTTAAAGACCATAATCATCTTGAAATCACTTGACTTGTAAATCATGAAAATCACTTGAGAATTCTTATCATGTCATTTCATCAAAAACTTGGTGGGCATATTATACCTATTCAAAATCATGCTACTCAAGTGTATAACAAGATGAGTAAATAAATTAAAAATCAACCCACCAATATAGTAGTAAAACCCCTAATTGGTATCATGTAATATATCTCAAAAGTTCATCATAGTTCATAGCTTTTATAGCTCAAATCATGTATAGTCTCAATAGACAAAGATCAACTCATAGTGCAAGCTTAAAATAGATATTCATGCATAATCAACAATACTTGATAAAGCCCCAACATGATTCATGCTCATATTTCATAAATAGAGATACCCATAAGTAATACAATCTAAAATCATGCAATTTTTCATAAAAAGGAAGATTGGACTCCATGGGTGAAAGGACCCAATGGATGAAACCCACATGCCTTAAACTTGGGTTTTCTTGAGATGAGCTTCTAGGAAACTTGATGCATGAATCAAATCCTTGACTCCTAAAATATAGCTTGAAATTGAATTGGAATGAGATATTTGATTAAGTCTTGGAGAGGTTTTTGAGAGTGTTTTGAGTGTTATAGAGTCGAAAAATAGTTAAGTATGAGAGATTTCACGTTTAAATGGGTATGGAGCTATGACCTCAATGCCCTTGGATGAAATAGAAAAACCAAGTAAAAACTTACCCAGGTCTGCATCCTTGGAGCGATGCAGACCCAACGCGAGGCAACATTTGCATTAGTTCGCTCCCCAAGCGCATCGCAGCCTAGGCACGGACAAATATTGTTTCTCTAAAATTAGCGAAAATTATTTTTCGCTACAGTTCTTCACAAATCTGGGCTATACTAATATCCTACTCAATTTTACCGCCTGATCAATAATATGAAGTCGGATTTTTGAAATCATGCATGGATTTTGAGATATCTGGAAATTACAATTATGGGGCTTTCCAAAGCATATAATGGGTGTTTCAATATCTCCCCCTTGGGAACATTCATCTCCAAATGTCAAAGAAACATGCATAAGAGAAGTAATCATGAAGATTTTAGCCTGACATGGATATAACAAATGCACTTAAACATCATTTTCAAATAGTCTGAACAAAAATATCAAAAGTCACTATAAATTTGTTACCATGGACATGAATGAAGGCAAAAGTATCATGAGAGTTGAATCTTAAGACTTGAAAGAATATAAGGGACTTAAATTATTACCTTCATCTTGAGAAGAGTGGAAGAGATATGGGTATCACTTTTTCATGTCCACCTCGGCTTCCCATGTGGCACTTTGAATTTGTTGATTCCTTCAAACGACCTTGACGGATGCTACATCTTTATTTCTCAATCTCTTCCCTTGTCTATCCAAAATCTTTATCGGGAGCTCCTCATAGGTCAAATTATCCTCTACAAAACCCACAACTCCTAAGGGCATGATAACGCTTGGGTCACCCACACACTTTCTCAACATGGATACATGGAAGACCAAATGAACCACGCCCATCTCCATAGGAAACTCCAACTCATATGTAACTTCACCAACTCACCTGAAAACTCTATAAGGACCCACAAAACTTGGGCTCAATTTCCCTTTCGTGCCAAATTGGACCATACCCTTCATGGGTGAGACCTTCAAGTAAACCCAATCACCAACCTTAAACTCAAGATCTTTTCTTCTCACATTGGAGTAGGACTTTTGTCTACTTTGGGCTATTTTCAATCTCTCCCTTATCAACCTCACCTTCTCCAAGGCTTCCATAACAAAATTTGGACCTAGCAACGCCATCTCCCCCACATCAAACCACCCAATTGGGGATCTACAACGGCTACCATAAAGAGCTTCAAAAGGAGCGATACTAATGCTTGAGTGGTAGCTATTATTGTAAGCAAATTCAATAAGTGGAAGATATTCATCCTAACTACCCTTAAACTCCAAAACACAAGACCTAAGCATATCCTCAAAAGTTTGGATAGTTCTTTCGGCTTGACTATCCATTTAAGGATGAAAAGTCATGCTAAGCTTAACCTTGGAACCAAGACCTCTTTGTAAGGACCTCGAAAAGTGAGAAGTGAATTGAGCACTACTATCTGAAATGATGGACAAGGGCAATCCATGAAATATAACCAACTCATGTATATAAAACATGGCATAAAATTCGGCAACATAAGTGGTTTTGACCGGTAGAAAGTGAGACGACTTTGTCATTCTATCCACAACAACCCAAATAGAGTCGAAGTATTTTATAGTCTTAGGTAACACAACCACAAAATCCGTGTTGATATCTTCCCACTTTCAAGTAGAAATTTCTATGTCTTGGGCTAGGCCACCCAGTATTTGATGGTCGGCCTTCACTTGTAGGCAATTATGAAATTCGGATACGAATTTGGCAATATCTTTCTTCATACCACCCAAGCAATACACCCCCTCAAGTCTCTATACATCTTTGTGGATCGGGGGTGAATTGAATAGGATGAGGCCTCCTTCAAGATCAATTCTTTCAAGTCATCAACATTTGGCACACACGATCTATCTTGGTACCTAAGGGCACCATCTCCCCCTTGGGAGAAAACCTCCACTTTACCATCTCTCACAAAGGCCTTCAACTCAAGCAAGGTGGTGTCAAGATCTTGTTTCTCCTTTAACTCCTCAATCAAAGAAGATTTAGAACCACCAGCAACTATTCCACTACTATATTCAACTTTACCCAACCTAACCCCCAATCTACCCAACTAGTGAACTTCTCTAGCCACCTCTTTGCCACAATCTTCAATATGAGCTACACTACCCATGTACACCCTCCTTAGAGCATCAACCATAATATTAGCCTTTTCTGGATGATAATGCACACTCATATCATAATCCTTAAGGAGCTATAACGACCTTCTTTGTCTCAAGTTAAGATCTTTTTGATGAACACATATTGGAGAGTCTTGTGGTTCGTAAACAC
>JAPFFP010003281.1:0-17894 GCA_026153255.1 Solanum medicagineum
AGATATAAGTTGGTTCTCCCGAGCCTTATCGGCAACGGGTGCCAGTCCGCCCTAACAGTACTTTGGGGCGTGACACTAAATCACATGGGATTACTTTATGTATAGTGGGAACAGGACAACTCCTATAGACTCTTCGGGCTATGATAGATTCACCCATAGGGTTACTCACCTCATAAATCTTATTGAGGAATTCACAGTATACATGAAACTTATATGAAAAGAATGGGTTACAAAAGACAAGTTTTATGCTAGACCTAAAAGTGTATATGCATCTGAATCATAAACTCGTAACATACCAGTGACTACATCTGGCGCTTCCTCAACCTCTTCACAGCCGTGAAGGGCATAAAACTGGTTGGCCCTTGGGATATCATTTGACCTCTCTGTCTTTGGGGCCTTGTTCCTCTACTCCTACAGTACTTACCATGGTGACTGGAAATTCCACAGGTGAAGTAGACATTGAACCCGGCTAAGCATTCCCCTTTATGAGGTCTTCCATACTTGGGGCAATTAGGACTTTGGGGATTTGGGGAAATCCTTTTGTCCTTCTTGTATGGAGGAGTGTTGGCATATCCATGCCTTAGTCCACCTTGAGATTTATAGCCATTGTTCCTTTGATGTGAATAGCTTTCACCATCCACACGAGCTGACTTAGAATCCATTTCCCTTTCTCCGAGTTTCTCCTCTTCAATTTGTTTGGCATACGTAATTAGGCGAGAGATATCCATCTCCTTGACCAACATCTTCATCTTTCATTCTTTGGAGACCAACTCGAAGACACCCAAAATGAATTTGCTTATGTGAGCCCTCGGATCCGCGACCAAGAACGGAGCATACTTGGATAATTGGGTGAACTTGAGGGCATATTCCCTCACACTCATACCCACTTTCTTCAAGTTGATGAACTCTTGGACCTTCGCCTCCCTAAGATAAATGAAGAAGAACCAGCCTAGGAAGGCACACTTGAATTCCTCCCAACCAATGGGACCTACTTCTTAACCTCTCTCACCGGTCCACTACTTATATCAAACCTTGGTGACCCTACTAAGCTGTTATGCCACTAACTCGACATTGTCCTTTAATGGCACACCCATTAATGCCATAACCCAGTAGGCTTCTTCTATAAATTCCATAGGGTCCTCATCCGCCTTTGACCCATGAAATTTTACCGGGTTCAGTTGCACGAAGTCATGAACCCTTGTTGCTGAGCTACCCACTTAGGGAGGCACTGTTATATCCCTCTTTGCTTGGTTAGCCAATGCTTGGGCCAACACTATGAAAGTGGCTTTGAACTCCGCATGATACACTCCCTCGTCCTGCTGGAGTGGAGGGACTTGTTACTCTAAAGTGCCTCGTTGGTGGGGAGCTTTTCGGGCGGCATAATTTAGAAAGAAGTAAAATCTCGTTGTTAGTTAGACAGAAATCTTACTCAGCTCTATGGTGCAACATTGAATAAGAAAGAACAGAAGGCTTTTCTAAATCGTCGCATAGCCCATCATTCAAGATAGTGATGCACTTCACAACGATGAACGAGAATCTACTCTATGTGTATGCATGGACATCCTAGGAAAATTTTAAAACCTCATTGTCATGAGCTAAGCCTAGGGCCTAGATGTGACACGGCGCATGGGGAACCTGAAGGGACCCCAAGCAAGCCTCTTAACATGTCATTACACATCATTAGTCGGGGAAGCAAGTAAATGACATATATAGGAGAAAACCATAGACATACATTCATTTCATCATCATATAGGCATTGAAGTCATAAGAAATGCATTGGGCCTTCATCATATAGGCTATCACCTTCCCATTTTGCATCAACACACAACCCAAACCAACCCGAGAAGCATCAAAATACACCACAAATACTTCTAGCCTTTCCGGTAGTGACAGTATAAGAGCGGACACAAACTTATCTTTCAATGTTTGGAAACTCCTCTCACACTAATCATACCACACAAATTTGGCTTTCTTTTGAGTCAACTTTGTCATGGAGAGAACCCATTCAAGAACCTCCAATAGTAGCCCGCTAAGCCCAAGAAACTCCTAATATCCGATAGGGTCAATGGTCTAGACCAATTTCTAATCATATCCCATCTTCTTAGGGTCCACCTAAATACAATCCCCCCGACACCACATGACCTAGAAAGGCAACCTCCTTCAATCAAAATTCACATTTCTCATACTTAGCATATAACTTCTCTTCCCTCAACCTTTGTAACACAACCCTCAAATGAGCCCTATGCTCCTCCTCACCACGAGAATACATCAAAATATCATCAATGAATACCACAACAAATGAATCAAGGTAGGGTTTAAAGACCATATTCATTAGATCCATGAAGATGGCCGGTGCATTGGTCAACCCGAAAGACATAACCACAAATTCATAATGCCCATACCTAGTCCGATAGGCCGTCTTGGGAATGTCATACTCCCTCACCTTCACTTGATGATGCCCGGACTGAAGATCAATCTTAGAGAAGTGGCTAGCCCATTGTAATTATTCAAACAAATCATCAATTCTTGGATGAGGATACCTATTCTTGACAGTGACCCTATTATGTTGTCAGTGGTCAATGCACATTCTAGGAGACCCATCCTTCTTCTTCACAAACAACACCGGTGCACCCCAACATGTTTATCTAGGTCTAATAAAACCCTTCTACAACAAGTACCTCAATTGCTCCTTTAACTCTACCGGGACCATACAGTAAGGGGGAATAGAAATGGGTTGAGTATCGGGGAGGAGGTCTATACCAAAGCCTATTTCCCTTTTCGGAGGAAAACCGGGAAGGTCATTTGGTAAGACATCAAGGAACTCATTTACAACTAGAACCGACTCTCTGGGAAGGACTTTGGAATACACATCCCTAACCCTCACAAGATGATAAAGACACCCTTTAGAGATCAACTTATGGGCTTCAATGTAAGAGATGAACCTACCCTTGACCACCACATCATGGCCCTCCCACTCAAGGACGGGTCATTTGGGAATTGGAATTTGACCCTACAGGTTCTACAATCAATAGAGGCATAGTATGCATGCAACCAATCCATCCAAAAAATGACATCAAAATCAACCATGTCCAACTCAACAAGATCACAATGTAATATTTTATACAAGATGCAAGTGGGACAATTTCTATAGACCTTCCTAGAAACAATAGATGCACAATAGGAGTACACACCTCATATGACTCGCACAACACTTCGGGCTCAACATGGAACTTTTTGGCAATAAGAGGAGTAACAAAAGAAAGAGTGGCACCTAGATCAATCAATGCATACACATCAAAATCAAAGACTTTTGATATACCAATGACAACATCAGGCACCTCATCAACCCCTTGTCTCCCATGCAAAGCATAAAACCAATTGTGTCTTGGGGCATCATCTTGTTGGCCACCTCTACCCAAAGGAATTTCATTGGCACCTCAGCCTTGAGGACAAACATCTTTACCTTTGTTGCGATCATTAGGGCAATCAAACTTTTCGTGACCCACTTCCCCACAACCATAACATACATTAGTGTCTCTCAAGCATTGTCCCTTATGACCCTTACCACAACTTGGACACACATTATTAAGAACCACTACACCAACACCTTGGGTCCCTTGGATGTCATTGGCAAACCCCTATTAGAAGCATGAGAAGACCCTTGGCCTTGGTGGAACCGGCCACCCCTTCGGCCTTGGAACTTTCCCTCAAAACGAGCCCTCTTGGCCTCATGACTCCTTCTCTTCCTCAATTTATCCTCCTCCATTTGTTCGGCACAGGTCATCAAACAAGACAAGTCCATGTCACTAATTAACATAGCAAACCGGCATTCCTCACTCACCAAGTCGGATACACAAATCACGAACTTGTTCATTCTAGACCTTGAGTCGGCAAACAAGTGTGGAGTATACTTTGAGAGTTAGTTAAAATTGAGGGCATACTCCCTCACACTCAAAGATCCTTGTTTTAAGTTCATGAACTCCACCAATTTAACTTCCCTAAGCTCAAGAGGGAAGAACCGATTAAGAAAGGCCACCTTGAACTCTTCACATAGAACCACATTGTTGAGTCCCTTCTCCTCCTTCCATTGGTTGTACCATATTTATGCTACCCCTTGAGTTTGTAGGCCACCAACTTGTCACGACCCAAGCCTAGGACCTAGACGTGACACGACGCATGGGGAACCCGAAGGGACCCCAAGCAAGCATCTTAACATATCATTATAGATCCTTCATCGTGGAAGTAATAGAGTATAACAAGAAGTAGTAAATAGGGAAAAAAGGGCTAAGGGAAACTTCCATATCATAATCATTAAGAGTCAAGAGAGAGTCAAAGCTCAAAAACATAATACAAACATCTTCAGCAATAACTCTAAAACGTAGATACTTAGCAGGGGCTAAGACAAGCTACCGGGCTCACCCTCATAGTCAATATATATACAAAAGAAGGATAATCTTAGAATACAGGAGGAGATCATAAGCATCATCCCAAAAATGGAAGACTCACCAAAGAGCTTGAGAGATGTCGTACTAGCCACGTAGAGGAGGATGATCAAGCGGTGCTCCGGTTCCTACATGGTGGACATCATGTAGGCATAGAGTATCTGTTAGTATGTTTGAATATATAAAGTATATAGGATGCAATGCAACAAGTGAGAAGCACCATAGATAAGATGCATAACATAGGGAAATACAACAACAACATACCCAGTTGTATCCCACAGGTGGGGTCTGGGGAGGGATGATTGTACGCAGACCTTACCGCTACCTCATCGAAGTAGAGAGGCTGTTTCCTAAAACCCTCAGCTCAAAACCCATACGTAGACTACATAGGGAAATGAATAAGCTTATAGCAATATGGCGTGTATGAATGATGCTTGAAGTAAAACTCATGCTTATATGTAGAACATAATACAAGTGTAAGGAGCGAGTACTATTAGTGCAATCCAAGGTCTACCTCCTCCTTGGAGAGGCGCATGAGGTGCAAACCCCTTCATGAGGTTGATGAGGTACAAACCGCCCAACAAGGTTGAAGAGGCCCCCTAACAAGGTTGATGATGTACAAACCCCCCAACAAGATTATCAAGGTACAAACCCCTTGACAAGGTTGCACAGGTCTGACACTTCCCGAGCAAGGCGACCGAGGTACAAACCCCTCAACAAGGTTACTCGAGCCTACAACCTCTCGAGTGAGGCTTGGTTATCCCCAACACTATAGAGATAATATCATATGAATACATTCCTTTCATCATCATAAAGTCATTCAACTTATAAGACATGCATTGGACCTTCCATTCCTCAAGAAATCATAATACGGTCATTTTATCAAACACTTGACAAGTGTGTAGTGCTAGGGTAAAACCATGCAATTCAAGAGCGAAATCATGTTAGGAAACTCAATGTAAAACCATTAATAGATACTTAGTAACACCTTCAAGCAATATACATTAAAACCCTTCATGAAAATTACAATAGATCTTGGTTTCATAGCTCAAAACATGCTAAAGTAGTCACAATTTCATAAACCCAAACATAGTGTGTAGTGAAATTCATAATAGATAAGACCCATGAATAAATCAACTTTAAATCATACAATTTTGAGTAAAAGAGAGCTTGGGTATCATGGGTGAAAGAAACCCACGAAGGAAACCCACATACCTTAGCTTAGAAAAATAGTTTGATGAAGATTGGAGATGGAGACTTGAAGCTTGATTGAGAGCCTTAGAATCCGGATGAGTTTGAGACTTGAATTTAGGAGATCAAATATTTTCTAAGTGTTTGAGAGTGTATTTGGGAATGTCTTGAATGATATGAGGGTGAAATAAGGCTAAGTATATGCAATTTTACGCATGGGAACACATAGGCCCAAGGCCCAAAAGCCTTGGACTGAACAAGAAAAACAGTGCACAAAATACACTGTAGCGCGCCCTTGGCGCGTGGCGCCAGGTGTGCGGATCGTCTCTGAAAATCGCATTTTTACGATTTTCAAATTTTGCTACAGTTGCTCTTAAATCGGGGTTGGACCCATTTCCCACTCAATTTGACCCGCTGAACAAGAATATGAAGTCAGATTTTTTATATCGTGCATGGATTTTGAGATATATAGAAATTACGATTTCGACACTTTCGAGGCACATTTTTGGGCACTTTTGGGATGCAAAAAGGAGATATAGAAATGATCCCAAAAAATGCCCGAAGATATATAGAACATTGTCCACGAATGTCAAAGAGACGTATATGAGAAGAGTATTCATGAAGAAATTAGCGCCAACAAGAATGCAACAACATACTTAAAACATCATTTTCAAAATCTCATCATAAGTGTAAAATCACCATGAACTTTGTCAGTGTAAACATGAATGCATGCAAATGACTTAGGGGCTGGAACATAAGACATGAAATAGAATAGGAGACTAAGAATTAGTACCTTAGGCTTGAGTAGGTGGATAATATAGGGGTATCACTTTTGCGTATCCGCTTCGACCTCCCAAGTAGCACTTTCAACTTGTTGATTCCTTCAAAAGGACCTTAATGGAAGACACATCCTTGTTCCTTAATCTCTTCAATTGTCTATCCAAAATCTGAACCAGAACCTTTTCATAGGTCAGATTGTCTTCAACAACACTCATAACATCAAAAGCCATAATAGCATTAGGGTCACCTACACAATTCCTCAACATAGACATATGAAAGACCGGATGAACCAACTCCATTTCACTAGGCAAATCCAACTCGTAGGCCACCTTACAAATCCTTCTCATCACCCTATAAGGACCCACATATATAGGGCTTAAATTGCCCTTCTGTCCAAAATGGACCACACCCTTCATGGGTGGCACCTTCAAGTAGACCCAATCACCAACCATGAATTCAAGATCCCTTCTCCTCATGCCGGCATAGGACTTTTGGCGACTTTGGGCCATCTTGAACCTTTCTATAATCATCTTAACCTTCTCAAGAGCCTCCATAACCAGATCTATTCCCAACAAAGCCATCTCTCTAACCTCAAACACCCAACCGGTGATCTACAACGTCTACCATAGGAGCCTCGAAAGGAGCCATTTCGATGCTCGAATATAGCTATTGTTATAGGAAAACTCAATCAATGGAAGATGATTATACCAACTACCCTTAAACTCTAATACACAAGCCCTAAGCATATCCTCAACTGTTTGGATAGTTATTTCAGATTGGCCATCCATTTGAGGGTGAAAGGTCGTACTAAGCTTAACTCTTGTACCAAGACCCCTTTGAAATGACCTCCAAAAGTGTAAAGTAAATTGAGCACCACGATCATATATGATAGAAAAAGGAACCCCATGCAAACTAACCAAGTCATGAATGTATAACATAGCATAATCTTCAGCCCCATATATGGTCTTAACCAGTAGAAAGTGAGCCAATTTTGTCATCCTATCAACCATAACCTAAATGGAATCAAAACCCTTCCTAGTCTTGGGCAACCAAACCACAAAATCCATATTAATCACTTCCAACTTCCAAGTAGGAATCTTTATATCTTGGTTTAGGCCACCCGGCCTTTGATGCTCGGCTTTGACTTGTTGGTAACTATGGCAACCAGATACAAAGAACACTAGGGGATTCATCCTCGTGAAGTTTCTCACCCAAGAAGCCAGTGTAGAAGCATGAAGGGCTTGGGACCCTTGGTTGTCTTGATTAGCCACAACTTGTGCAAGCAAAGTGAGAGTATCTCGAAGCTTGCTATGAACAATCGTCAGGGGGAAAACCTTAATTTAACTTTGTAGCACGACTTAGAGCATGAAGAAGGGAAACATTTCCTAAATCGTCTCATAACCTCTCACTCATAGTTGTGGTGCACAACACAACCATGTATAAGACTCTAATCGATGCAGTGTGTTGGATGTCAAGGACCACTAACAACCTAGTGCTCTGATACCAAGTTTGTCACGACCCAAGCATAGGGCTTAGACATGACACGGCGCATGGGGAACCCGAAGGGACCCCAAGCAAGCCTCTTAACATATCATTACACATCATCAGTCGCGGAAGCAAGTAAATGACATAATAGACTTGAAATAAGGGAAACAAGGGCTAAGGGAAACTTTATAACATAAACATCAAGAATCAAGAGAGTAAAGTCTTATAGCATAGAGACATAACATGTCCAACAACACCTCTACTACGTAGATAAGAGCGGGGACCAAGATAAGCAATCGGGCTCACCCTCATAGTCAAATATACAATAAAGAAAGAGAGTTGTAATACAAAACATGAGAATATAGTCATTGTCCCCGGAATGGAGGACTCACCAACTAGCTTGAGAGAAGTCGTACTAGCCATGTGGAGGAGAATGAATCAAGTGGGGCTCTGGTTCCTATATAGTGACATCATGTAGGCATATAGTATGCATTAGTACGTTTGAATGTACTAAGTATATATGATGCAATGCAACAAGAGATAAGTAACATAATCAAAATGCATAAGCATAGGTAATGAGTAGCATATAACAATATGATATGCATGTGAGATGTTATGTAGTAAATCAGGCTTATATAGGACATAATACATATGTAAGAAGAGATCACTGTTCTATTGGTGGATCATCGCACCCTACCACCCTTGGTGATTGAGGTACCAACCCCATCAATTGGTTGGTGGATCGTCACATCCTACCACCCTTTGTTACTGAGGTACAAACCCCTTGACATGGTTATCAAGGTACAAACCCCCCGACATGGTTGCTAGATTATCGCACCCTACCACCCATGGTGACCGAGGTACAAACCCCCCGACATGGTTATCAAGGTACAAATTTCTCGACATGGTTATCAAGGTACAAACCCCTCGACATGGTTACTCGGTGTGCAACCCCCGAGTAGGGCATGGTCACATTCCAACACTATATAGGAGAAAACCATATACATATGTTCATTTCATCATCATATAGTCATTCAACTCATAAGACATGCATTGGGCCTTCAATTCCTCAAGATAACCATAACCGGACATTTTATCAAACACTTGGCGGGTGTGTAGTGCAAGTGTAAAACCATATGATTCAACAGTGTAATCATGCTAGAAAATTCAATGTAAAACCATCAATAGATACTTGGTAATACCCTCAAGCAATATACATCAAAATCCTTCATCAAATCTCACAATAGATCTTAGATTCATAGCTCAAAATATACTAAAACAACCATAATTTCATGAAATCCCAACATCGTATGCAGTGAAATTCATAATAATTAAGACCCATGAGTAAATCACTTTAAATCATGCAATTTTAAGTAAAAGAAAGCCTGGGTATCATGGGTGAAAGAAACCCATGAAAGAAACTCACATGTCTTAGCTTTGGAGAATAGCTTGATGAAGATTGGAGATGGAGACTTGAAGTTTGAATGAGAACCTTAGAATCTCGATGAGTTTTGAGACTTGATTGAGGAGATGAAATATTGTCAAAGTGTTTGGGAGTGTATTTGGAAATCTCTCGAATGATATGAGGGTGAAATAAGGCTAAGTATAGGCATTTTCACGCATGGAAACACTTAGCCCAAGACCCAAAAGCCTTGGACCTAGATAAAATCACTGGCAACAAAATACACAGGTTTGCGTCTTTTCTACAATGTGGACCTATCACGGAGGCAAAATTAACACATGTTCGCGATAGCTACACGTCGCGGCACTGTTGCTGATCGATTCTAGGTAAGGAAAATTATGAAAATTGAAATTGCTGATCATTTGTTTTTAGATCGGGGTTAGAACCCTTTCCCACTCAATTTAACCCCTAAACAAGAATATGAAGTCAGATTTTTAATATCGTGCACGAATTTTGAGATATGTGGAAATTAAGATCCCGGACACTTTCGAGGCGTATTTTCGGGCACTTTTTGGGGTCATTTCACTCCTAATCTTATATAATGTTTATAACGACTAAACCTAGAGGCCTAGTCATTACATGACGAATGTGCTTTCCAAATGCACCTCACCTAATCCATTTAAGCATCTTGAGTATTCACAGGTAATATACAAGACATAATGCAAAAAGAAAACATAAGGGAAAGAGACTATGGGCTTTGTACAATGAGAAACATTTAAATAGTGGAAATGACTAATTACTTTGTCCGTGCACATACCAACTACATTATAAGCTGATGGGACAGATAATAGATGGTCTCCATCAATAGAAAGAAGTCTAGACCATACAATATTGAAATAAGTGCCTCAGAAGGGCTACGAAACATCGTCTTGAAATCAAACTAAATACAAGCTAGAAGGAAAGGATGGAGGAGTGCTGATATGAGGGCTCACCACAACAGTAGAGCTAGTATTAGATGCTAAATAATAGCCATGAACTTGTGGAGGAGTACCTATCCCTACATGGTTAAATCATGCAGGCAAATATGCATTAGTACGTTTGAATGTACTAAGTATGTGAGATGCATTGCATGGATGAAATTGTAATGCCATTATAATTAAACATAGCATATAAGTATACATAGAGATAGTGTGATAAGGAATAAGATTAAACATGCACAGGGAATACCACTTGGACCAATATGAGACAATGCACCTTTTTAACATGACCTTAAGACGTAACACGGAATCATATAAACTTGTGGGAGTAAACCATAATCGGCAGTAAGACTATGTGAGCTACTACATGATATCCAATAAACTTATTCCATCAGAAAAATGCCATTGTACTCCTTCTATTTGGAAAACAGGAATCTACATGCCAAGGTAGATAACCAAAATTTAGTATCTTTCATAACTTTGGGGGCATACATGGATTCACTAGCCTAGCCTACAAGGCTCCTATGGTGGCACATAGTTAGGGACATCGAGATTTAGCTTCAAGGGGTCATACCTCAACTAACGAGATGAGTCCCAATTCAAGTCCTCGAGGTGTTAAGTCATCTCAAGGAATCTTTAAACATAATTTAGAATCTTAAGTAGGAATCAACAAGAGTAGCTCGAACTTAATGATCTAACATAACATCGTTTAGGGTAGTGCTTACTTTACATATATCTTTGGGCAAACTTAACTTTGAAGCTTCTTCATAAATTCCCTATTCATAGTCATAACTCATAAGAACTTTCATTGAGAAATAAAGTGGGCTTATTTGATGCATGGAACAATCATAAATCGCATGAGCCTTAGGAAATTTCATTAAAAGAAACATCAAAATCATCAAACCTTAACCATATCAAAACCCATCTTAGAATCAACATCACACTTAAAAATATGTGTACATTTAGTTAATGAAATAGTCATTAAACTTTAAGAACATCATATAATAGCACGGGAACCATTAAAATTATCATAAGCATGCATTAAAACTTAGGAACTTAAAGAAGAGGTAAAATGCAT
Source organism: Solanum medicagineum (assembly GCA_026153255.1). Classification (NCBI taxonomy): domain Eukaryota; kingdom Viridiplantae; phylum Streptophyta; class Magnoliopsida; order Solanales; family Solanaceae; genus Solanum; species Solanum medicagineum. Next base: position 11,356 of record JAPFFP010003281.1, read on the forward strand.
AATAAAAAACTTTATGGGTCAAAGGATACCCATAAATCAATTCACATACCTGAGAAACTAAAGAGAATCGGAGTTGTAGTCTTGACAAAGGAACTTGGAAAACCTTAGCCTTGTTCTTGAGAGCCCTTGCCTTAGAAATTTTGAATTATAAGAATGAGAGAATGAGGGATGTTCTTAGGGCTTGAAGACTAATATAGGTCCACCTTTTCGTCCCACAAATGACGTAGTTTAGGAATAAAATTATGGGGAATGACCAAGCTGCCCCTCAATTAAAACTACCAAAAGCCATTTATGAAACTATGTTTACGAGCCGTAGAGGATTTTACGGGCCTTAGACCTTTTCGTCTGATGACTCAACTGAGAGTCCTGAAATATGACCTTTCTGAATTTGGGATTACGACAAACAGGATGGGGCGTACTAATTTCTATGAGTTGTGGATGGACTCGTAGAGTCCTACACACTTAGCCAAATTCTCCCCTTGTATCTGGCACCCTTTTTCGAGACCTTATACGAGCCATATAATATTTTACGGGTCGTCTGGTAATTCGTGGATTAACTTTCTGAAAACATCAAACTTCCTCATGGTTGGAAACATACTCACGAAACACTCTACGAGCTGTAGAAAATTCCACGGGCCGTAGATAGTCTCGTGAACCAAGTCCCCTGTCATTTATCAGGCCAACTTCTCTGCACTCAGGGTTCCTAAACTGAGGGTCGTTACAATTATCTTTGAAAAATTCAACATATATATAAAGTTATATTAGTGTTAATATTTTAATTTTTTTATATATATTATATACATATTTTCGTATATTTTTATATATGTAATCACGTATTTGATTATTAATCTTTTTATAATTATTTTAAAATTATTCCAAACGAATTTTAATTATTATAGTGTGATTATATATTATTTTTAGAGTTAATTAGCCAATAGCAAAGTTAATTATTTCGTTTTGTTAATTTTAAGAAGCTCTTTAATCGATTAATATTAAATTCTTCTCATAGCCAAGTTAATTAGTTAGCTCAATTTCACTACCTTTTGAAATCCAAATTAATCAAAATTGTCATATTAATATGGCCAAACCTTCAATAATATTTTCCTATCCTCGAACCCTTTTTAGACCAAAACTGCCCCAGTTTTTGAACCAAATTGCGCCCCAAAACCAGCCTTTTCGGCCCACTCTCTTAAATTCAATTCCTTCATAAAATATACAGTTCATACATCCAATATTATGCTAAACGACACCACGCACCCCTCTTTTTTTATTTCCAAACTCACGTGTCGTTCATCTTCTTCAACATTCGCTAGCAAGTAATGAAAAAACAACCTTCAACAAATTCTAGCTCATTGGTCCCTTTTCCTCCTAAGAATTTAAAAGTGATTTTTTGGATTTTTCCAATTGCCACATCGTCGCATCTCCCCAATCTTACCTAAAGTTTTCTCCTATAAATAGCCCTTTTCATTCATCAATTTTAGGGGATGGGAGTTTGCAAATAGGAGAGAGAGCTGTGTTCTCATAATATAAATCCACGAAGGTTTAAAACCAAGTTGCTAGTTTTCTTTTTGTTCATCGAAGCTTTTCGCCAGAGTTTTATCGTAGTTTCTACTATAGTAGAGGTATTTCAACCAAGCCGTTTTCGTTCCAATCGCTGCTCCAAAGAAGGTAATCTGTTTCTTTCCTTTCGATGATTTGAAGTCATGTTTGTGTTTTTAGATTTATTTAAGATTTTGCCTTTAGTTTCCTCCAGGTATAATATTAGTGTTAGATGTGGTTTCAATATACGTCTCTTAAATCTTGTAATAATGGTACTGTTCAGACTATTTGAGTACTTGTTTATAGTGTAAACCAATTGATCTGTTTGGCTTTCTTCATTCCATTGCCAATATTGGAGGTATCATTAAAAACAAGATTAATTTGGCTAAAAAGGATGAACGTACGTGAAGGTATATGTCATATTCGGTGAATTCGATGCTCATCCGATTATTATTGATTTATTTTTGGGGTCTTTTCTTCCTTTGCTTTGGAATGATAACTTGTTAGAAGCACAAAGTTATGTCCATTTATGATCTATCTATAGTTAGAAGTAGATTTACTTAAATCTTAGTCATTGTTTATATAATTTTTCCTATATTTTGTGCTAAGTCTCCAATTTAGTATATTATGGATTCACTGTCTTGACCTTACTACGGTTAGAGAGAAAATTAGACAGTCCGATGTATTAAATTCTTACTTTCTTCATTCATAGTTTGATCTTAAATAAGCCCTTATCCTATTCAATATGAAACATGATTTGATTTTTGGCTCAGCTTGAGTAGCATATCGTGATATGTCCTTGTTTAGTCTCATATTCGTTGAAGATTTAGTTTATCTAATTGATTGCTCTATTTTCTCGCATCTCTACATCACTACTCTATTATAACCTCTCTATTCTATCTGTAATTTATCATGAAGGATGACTTAGTGTATTAGTTCATCAGTTAAATTCTTTAATTTATTCTGCCACTCATTTGATTTCCTGGCTATAAGGTAACATTTCGAAAGAGTTGAACTTACTTATTTTTTAGAATGTTTCATGGGATTTAAGATGATGTTAGGCTTTAGTGTTTTAAGTTTAATTTAATGTTATCAGATGTTCTATTCAAATGGAATCAAACAATGTTGTTGCTAATTTAATTCGGGTCTTTAGATAATTTTAGTCTTCCATGTAACTATAGTTTTTGGCATACTTCAACTATATGCGTAAGTAGTTGCTATAAGTTGTTTTTTAGTGTATGTTATTTTCTTTCTGTAATTGGTATTTGTATGAACACATGGGTAGTGTTATCATTAGAATAGTATCTCAAATATACTTATTAAAGTTGAGAATTAGTTAGATGCAATTGGATGTTATGTTTGAGTACAGGGAGTTCATGTTTTTTTCCTATTTGAAGAGGGGTTTGAATTAACTATTTAAAATAAGAATTATGTGATATGTAAAAATGATTGTTTCTTCCTATTTCTTTACAAATATAGCCTCATCTTGTTCCTTCTGTGTTAGCAGCAATTAGAGTAGTAGCATGCTTGAACGTTGCCTTTTAATGACTACCTTTATTATATTACTTATCCTTAATGAATTCAGTGGCAACATAGTAAGAGTTCTGTATCAAGTAAATGCTTTGGTTTCCTGTAATGACCTTGCTGGTTATTTTTTATCCTATCTGTGGAAATTACAATTTTGCTCTTTCCTAAGTTGCTTTGGAACTATTTTGAACTATCTATGTTGTTGGAATTAAATCCTGAGTTTTAAAAGTGAAAAATATGAGTTTTGGCATTTTGAGAAGCTTAAATTGTTAAAAAGTGAGATTTTGTGCCACTGGTTTTGAGTATCAGATTGGAAATCTGTCGATTCTATTAGCTCTAGAATGTCGAATTTGGTCTAATAGAAGTTACAAAACTGAATTTTGAGTTAGAATAAAGATTTTGGACCCAAAGTTGCATCGTTAGTTATTTTCGAAGCCAAAGTTTGACTTTAGTCAAAATTCAGAGTTGGCAGCTTAGATTGAAATTCCAATAGTTCCAGTAGTTTCGAATGGTGAAACTTAACGCTAGAAAGGATCCTATCATAATTTTTGGAGTTTTCGAAGGCAGTTTTGATATATTGAATTTTAAACTAGTTTTATTGAGTTGCATGAGTAATTGTGTCGAGAAGACTTTGACCATTTTTCCCTTAAGCCTAATTCGTGCCAATATGTTTATCAAAAATTGTCACGACCCAAGCCTAAGGCCTAGACGTGACATGACGAATGAGGGACCCGAAGGAACCTCAAACAAGCCTCTTAACATATCATTACACATCATTGGTCGCGGAAGCATATAAAAGACATAAAGAGTAAGAATAGGGGCAAAGGGGCTACGGGGAAAACTTACATAACATCATAATCAAGAGATAAAGAGTCAACATTCATATTATAGATACATAACAAGTCCAACAAATACCTCTAATACTTAGATAAGAACGGGGGCTAAGACAAAGCAACTGGGCTCACCCTTATAGTCAAAATAGAAAATAAAGAAAAGTGTCTCAATACATGATAAGAGTAACATAGACTAAGGTCCTCGAAGTGGAGGACTCACCAACTAGCTTGAGTAGCACCGAACTAGCCACGTGGACGAGGAGGGTGATCAAATTGGGCTCCGATTCCTACATGGTGATATCATGTAGGAAAGAGTATGCGTTAGTACGTTTGAATGTATTAAGTATGTAGGATGCAATGCAACAAGAGATAGGCATTATAATCAAAATGCATATCAATAAGTAATTGGCATAATATAACAACAGGACATGTATGATCAATGCATAAGTAAAACATTCTCAAGTAACTCATGCTCATATAGGATATGATATGTGTAGAAGAGACCAAGCTAGCTTTCCAAGGTACAAACCCCTTGGTAGGTTGGTGATGATGCCACCCCATCACTTAGGTGGTGAGGTACAAACCCCTCACTAGGTTAATGAGTACAAACCCCCATCTAGGTTGATGATGATGCCACCCCATCACCCTAGTGGTGAAGTACAAACCCCTCACTAGGTTGATGAGTACGAACCCCCATCTAGGTTATCCGGACACTTAGTCCCCCCGGATTGGGCATGCAACACTTTATATAGGATGTATCATATACATAAGCTCCTTGCATCATCATAACATCAATCATATCATATCTCATGCTTTGGGCCTTCATTTCCTCAAGAAACCATAACCGAACATTTTATCAAACACTTGGCGGGTGTGAAATGGTAGTATAAAACCATGAAATATAGAGATGAAATCATGCAAGTAAATCCATTGTAAAACCATCAATCAACACCTTGCAACACCCTCAAGCAATATACATAAAAAACCAGTCATCAAATCTTACAATAGATCCAAGATTTATAGCTCAAAACATAGCAAAACAGTCACAACTTTACATAGCTTTAACATAGTTCATAGACATGTTCATACTAGTAAACCCATTAGTAAAATCAACTTTAAATTATGCAAATTGAGTAAAAAGGAGATTAGGCCACCATGGGTGGAAAGACCCAATGACTAAAACCTACATACCTTAACTTTGAAGAAGCTCTTAATGAAAGATTGAAAATAGAGGCTTGAAGCTTGAAGAAAATCCTTAGTTCCGGATGAGAGTTTTGAGACTTGAATTTAGGAGTGAAAAATATGGCTAAGTGTTTGAGTGAGTATTAGGGAATGTTTAGGATGATATGAGGGTGAATTATGACTAAGTATAGTAAAAATACGTTTGGGAACACTTAGGCCAAGACCCAAAATTCTTGGACCGCATAGAAAATAACTGGGCAGAAACTACACAGGTCTGTGTCGCGGACCTGTCGCGGAGACTGAATTAACACGTGTCCGTGATGGAGGCGTGTCACGGTACCATTGCAGACAGATACCGGATAAGCGATTTTTAGAAAATTGAAATTGCTATTCGTTTATTCTTAAATCGGGATTAGACACTTTTCCCCCTAATTTTGACCCCTTGAACAAGAATATGAAGTCAGATTTTTGATATCGCACACGAATATTGAGATATATCAAATTTAAAATTTTGGGCATTTTGAGGCACATTTTCAAGCACTTTTTGGGGTCGTTTTAATATCTCTCCCTTGGGAACATTCGTCCCAAAATGCAAAAAAGACGCACATGACAAGAGTGATTATAAACAAATCAGCCCCAACAAGAATGCAACATTACATTTAAAACATCATTTTCAAAATCTCAAGATAAGTGTAAAATCATAAAAAACTTGCCAACTTAAACATGAATGCATATGAATGACATAGCGGCTGAAATACAAGACTTGAAATCACATAAGGGACTTAGAATTTGTACCTTAGGCTTGAGTGGAGTGGAAAAGATAAGGATACCGCTTTTCCATGTCCGCTTCGTCCTCCCACAAAGCACTTTCAACTTGTTGGTTCCTCCAAAAGACCTTAAAAGATGCCACCTCCTTGTTCCTCAATCTTTTCACTTGCCGATCCAAAATTTGAGTCGGAACCTCCTCATAAGTCAAGTTATCTTCAACAACACCCACAACATCAACAGGTACAATTGCATTAGGATCACCAACACATTTTCTCAACATAGATACATGGAACACGGGATGAACCATATTCATTTCAGTAGACAACTCCAACTCATACGCTACCTTGCAACCCTCTTTATCACCTCATAAGGACCAACATACTTTGGACTCAACTTCCCCTTTTTACCAAAACGAACCAGAAACTTTCAAATAGACCTAATCACCCAAATTCAAGGTCTCTTCTTCTCACATTAGCATAGGATCTTTGACGACTTTGGGCTGTTTTTAACCTTTTCCTAATCATCCTAACCTTCTCAAGAGCCTCCATAACTAGATCTGGTCCCAATAAAGCCACCTTTCTAACCTCAAACCAACCAACTGGTGATCTACAATGTCTCCTATAAAGAGCCTCAAAAGGAGCCATACCGATGCTAGAGTGATAGCTATTGTCGTAGGCAAACTCAATCAAT
>JAPFFP010003337.1:0-17889 GCA_026153255.1 Solanum medicagineum
CAAATGTGTTGCATTTTGATAGCACATCAACACCCTCAACTTAGAATTGTTGCTTGTCCTCATGTGACAACTCAATCTACGCAGACAATGAGAAATACATAGTAGTTATACCGATAGCGTATACATCTTTCACTCTAATCCAGGTACCCAACTATCATTTTCAAAACTAGATTGCAAAGTTTCTGAGCATAACAAAAGATGATGATGAATCTGGCAACCCAACTATGATAAGCTAAGGAGCATAAACCATCTACAATCACTGGTGCATCCATATTCTAATCAAGCAGTGTAAATTCCCTCACAGAAAAGAAGTCCCTCTTACTCACTCAAGAAGCATTTAGAATTTAGGGACTGAGGAAGCATTCTCACTCTCACAATCGAAATCATGTATATTGACTAACACCATAGGCTTGCCTCTATACTCATCTTCTGGCTTGGTGATAAAGTAGATTTGGATCACTTTAGGACTTATAGGCTTGTAACAAAGTTTAAGGGGGCTTTGGTGTGGCATTTTAGACAAGAAGTGACTAACAACTATCATTGAATCATGTTTACCAACACTTTTTCCTTTCATAACCCAACCCTTTTCATTAAATCCACCGTTATTCTCTTGTTTCAAACTTTTTCTCGAGTGCTTTTTTTTTATTTTCAGTTGTGCCTTATTTCTAAACTCAATTCTTGCTATTTTTTCTCAACCCAAGGAACTTTTCTTTTCTTTTTTTTCACACGGCTCATGATTTTTTGTTTCTTTCTTTATTTCCAAACTAACCACCTCATTGTTATTACTTTACTATAATAAGGGCCACCATCAACTTAGGCTTTTAGCCTGAGGTGAAGTACACAATATCCATTCCTCAAACCAGGGCCACAATTTGTGGCCACCCTCAACTTAGGCTTTTAGCCTCAATTAAGGTTCATATGTTCAAGGATAGACCGGGGCCAATATCAAGGCATTTCACCAAACAAGGTTAAGCTAGCAAGGTGTCAAGAAAGAATGAGTACATGAAAAGGTCGAAAATTTGGAACAAGGGATTTACCCACTCATTTGGTGGGTCATTTAGGCTAACCATAAGATCACTCAAAGAACAAAGGCTTAAGATCCTTTCCACATCAACATCACCAAACCAATCTTAGAGTACTAAGGCAAGTTCTGAGTCCATATAAGATGCATGACTATAGCAAAATAAGCTCACAACCCACATGGCATTGCACCCACAATCAAGTATACACTCACAAGTCATGCTTCAAGCCTCAACTACTTTTACATTATCAGAACAAACATCACCAGATCATTAAAATGCATGAGTGCATCACTAATAACAATCTCAAAAATTTTGAGGGGTATCCAATTTTTCATCAAAATTTAAAGAACATTTAAAAGCTATGCATATGCAAACAGATAACATCACTATGTATTTATAAACTATCTACACTACCTAAACATTGCCGGTTAAACAGAAAATTAAACATGTACAAGGAAAAAGAAGAACGACAAGAAGTCTTTGGGAACAACAATAGAGGAAGTTATGGACTCGAGGCTACTAAAACTTCACCTTAATCCATAACTTCCCACACCCCACCAAAATAGGATACTTTGTCCTCAAAGTAAAAACACATAGAAAATGAAAGTAATCAAAAACATAAACATAGATATATATACATTAAAAACCAACATTTAAAAACTAATATCCATAACCAAAGTAAAAATATTATCCAACAAAAACATTTAAAACCAACAGAAATAATATAAGATTGTCTAACAAGAGAACAAAATATCCATAAATAAGATATAAGAACTGGGGTAAAAAAGGGTCAAACATCATGGTGCTCAAGCACCAGTATCAAGCTGGTCTGTGGGGTCCTGTGGTACCATTTCCTCCGTAGCAGTGCCTGAGCTAACCTCTCCATGTGGGGTGTGTTGCTCTTGATCTCTCTGGATAGCCGCCAACATTAGCGACTCCTGCACCACTACCTTAGCTTTGGGCTCCTCCTCCGGTCTCTACCTCTTCTAGGTCGGCTTTGGATCATCATTATGCTCAAGAGGCATCTTCCCAAGGACGTGTGGACGGTCAATGAACCAATCAAATGCCTCATCGCCCGCCGGTGCCACCTCTGTGACTGCCACAGGAGCTGCCAACATCTGTAATAAGCCAGCCTTAAACTTGGCCAACTCCTCAGTCACTGCCTCGTGTAAGTAGACCTAGCATCCTCAGGTCTCCGCTGGAATCTCGCCTCAAATACATCAACTCGGGCATCCACTGCTCCGACTCTCTCATCTACCAATGCACAGGTGAATGCCTTCATCCTCGCCTCCGAGTCCCTCATGGTCTGGTTGACCCAAGGTTTGACCTGTGCTGCTAAAGCTTGTAGCCTGGACTCCGCCATAGCCATCCTGTGTAATAGTGCCTGACAAGCAATAGTAGAGAAATAGAATCAACTTGTAATGTAGTTGTTACTAGTGCTGGAGTACCGAAGGATGGCGTGGACTTAATCTCCATAGCTGGCATAGGCTCTGTAGTGGCTGGAGTAGTGTCGGTAGCAGCTGGAGGTGCATTCTGAGTCTGAGGCTCTACCGGGAATGGCTCTGGAATGGCTGGAGGAGCTGCTCGTGGTAAGACCATCGGGTTCTCGTCAGCCTTAATCAAGCTGGGGTCCATGGTGCGTGTGGCCTCTATGTGCTGGTCCCGATGAGGATTGATAGGAATAACCGTTGCACTACACAAATGATTAATCAAAATAGGAAATGGTAGTGAGGTGTTCATCTGGACGCCTGACTCGTGGATCTGCTCCGATATGATCCGGTCCCACTCTACACAGCCTGCTCCAAGGTAATTATAATCCATGAAAGTGGGTCGGATACGCCAATGAATAATGGACCACCAAAACTTGGCCCAGAAAGAGAGGTGAGCCTTTACTATAGGATCTGCGTGGTTTGTAACCCATGTCAGCTCAAAGCCCTCCTCATAAATTTGGCTAGCAACCCATTGTAGAAGTTCTATTCTAGCCTCGATGTCCTTCCCATTCACTGCTCTCCTCATCTTATCAATGCGCTTATCATATTCAATGGTAAAGTGAGGCACTTTGTAAGCGGGCCCAAACTGGATACGTCGAATAGTCTCCTACAAAATAGGAACTCTCCTACCCCGGACTGTCACCACCTGTAACCTCGGCTACTCAATGGGCTTTTTGTTCTTCGGTAACCCTCGGCAGAGTGTAACAAGATATGTGGGCATAAAATTCACAGACTACGTAAGGGGCATACTTTCCTAGCTGCTATGTGGTCCATCGTAGACCATGTCTGTCTAACTCTACATCCAATCCTTGCACCTTATCCAACCCTGAGTCGTTCAATCTAGACTCTTCATTAAATTGCCGAACTGATTTACCCTGTCCCTTGGGCTCCAAACCCTGGTCATATATCTCCTTCATCCCTGGGACACACCATTTGCGGTCGCCTAGGGGTTGAGACTGGACTTCTTCCTGCTGGGTCTGGGAGGTGCTCTCAGACTACGACTCTGACCCTCAGTGTGTAGGGGTCATTTGTGGTAGGCTGCTACCAAATCCATCTCTATTACCGTGTCATTCCTCCTCTTCAAACTGGGAGGAATAGACTTCAATGGGAGTCTGGCCTGTACGTGATCGGGTCTGAGGTATATTAGCTTGGGGGTCTATTTTGACCCTGTGAACTTCTAGAGACCTCTCAGATCTCTCGACCTCAGATGATTCGTCAATCAACCGTAATTGAAAGGATTGGATTGCTCGTTAATCCTTTGGAGGCATTGTATCTACAAAACAACCAAATAACAAAATATGAGCTTTGAGATGCTTGACCAATCAATGATCACAACACAAAGAACAAGAAACACAACCACTTAAACATAGAAACAAACAAAGCAGAAGACTAAAAATCTCTGATGTTATTGCAGGTTTGCAGGTACGAGTACAGTTATGACTGCAAACACTGGCTCGTATTGATGAAATTTCTTATAAAAATGAAGTCTCAACTCAGATACAAGGGGCAATTATGACTCCTAATAGAGCCTACGAGTTATAGTCTAGCTCGTACCTATTTCCAAGGATATTTTTAAGCACTTAGTCAGGATTACGAGACCCTCGCTGAGTCGTAGCAGGTACTATGAGTCGTATGTGGGTCTCGTATGAGAAACATTAAGGAACCACAGGTGACTAATGTTTGCTACGAGGGACCACTATGACTTGTCGGAGAACCTATGAGTTGTAGGAGTGCTATCATAGCTAAGAATAGAAGGCACCAGTAGTGCCTATCACTTTTCCCCAACAAGCACAAGCAAAGCAAATATAAACATAAGATTAGGTACTTATAAGAGCAATACACTAGATTCGACACATAAATGATCCCACTATGAGACCAGACAGTTAGAACAACCACTATCCCTCAGAGTCGAAGGTAATTCCAAATCACATCAAGCAAAACCAAGAACACTTTCATGTCCAAACTTGTACTTTTTATCAACAAATTATGCCATTGAGATGTAGGTGCCATTCCAACAATTTCAATCAAGTTCAACAATCTATGGCATATAAAACACCCACACTATCTAAATTCCTATTCTGAAAATGATTCGCTCAATGTTTAGACAACAAATAAGCACTACAATCAAGGGATCAAGTATTTATACAATCACAACCACCCACCCACTTAAGGATTATGAACAAGGTTTGCATCATAGTTAAATCCTTCACAGTATACCAACCCTAGGTTTTGTGCCTAACTCAAAACGGTGGATGATCAAAGTCCTTGGTCCCTATATGGTGAAATCATGTAGGAAAGAGTATGTGTTAGTACCTTTAAATGTACTATGTATGTGGGATGCAATGTATAAACTTGTCAAAGACCTGCATTTCCATGTTAGATGACAAGGGGCACAAAATATAGAAAAGATATGTTTAGCAAGGAATGAGTATAGAAAGAAGCTAAGAAATTCATGATGCATGAAATGCAAATGATGCTCGTATATAGTGTGGATGCGACCTCCACCGACATGAATAAGACCAAGCAAGCTGTAGCTTGGAATCCCGATGAAATCCCCTCATCGGTCAAGGGGTGGTCTACTTACCAAAGGTAAACCATACTTCACCTTATGGGCACCCCAATTTCGTGTGAAGCAACCTTCATTACAGGCACCCCTATTTCGGATAGGATTTTCACATATTGCACACCATATCATATCACATAGTTTATTCTCCTTATGGGCACCCCTATTTCGAAGACAACTTTCCTTACAACACCCCCATTTAGGAATGGAACCTATACTAGGCAGATAGTTCTAGGAAGTGAGAGAACCCTCATTCCATCGATGCTAAGTCAACATCCCACATGAATACTTATAGTATACATAGCTATACATGTTTTGAAAAGGGTTGCAAGTCTTACCAAAACGTTTCAATGCACAAATGGGGCTTAATGGCCAAACATCTTTCATAAATTTCCATACTTGAGCTTAAATGCCAAAGTATAGCATATAGTCATAATACTTATGCATAGGAATAGCTTATTCACATAATCAGAATAGTGTAAGCAACCAAAATGCTCCAAGAGCCACAATCATAGACATATATGTGATCACAATATCCTCATAACCAATATCTTATCAAAATCATCTCATAGAACATAATTGGGCTTAACCCATAACATAGTTTTCATAATAATCCATGTACATAAATGCATATGGTATGAATAATGAGAGAATGGCATGGGTAATTAAGATTTAATCTAAAATCAATAATATCATATGAAATTCAGTCGAAATCATAATTAAATTCACATTTAAAATCATAATATAATCACGCAAGCATAAACAAGCCTTAAAGCGGATATGCATACTTATGATTCCATAAACCCAAAGTAAATCCTCATATAACAGTTCAAATCACCTTAATTCGTCGAATAAACACTACGCATGCATTAGTAGAAATTTAGGAATCATAATACTCAAAACCCCGATCTAAAGTAAGCTAGAAATCCATGGAATTGTTTAAAAATAATTTTGGGTCTCCTTGATTGAAAGAAAATCAAGGATCAAACCCACATACCTTCACTAAGATGAAGAAACAACAAAGAATTTTGAAGAAGAGTTGAGCTTATCCCACAAGTTGAAATTCCCAATAGTTCTTGTGAGTTATTTTGAGAGAGTTCAAAATAATGAGGGATGAGTTGAATGTTTATAGGTTTTAGGTCTTTAGATGACCATAGAATAGCATCGAAATCCTAAAAAAAAAATAGAAATAATAAGAATTACATAAATGCCATTATTGAATAGGAGAAAAAATTCACCGGAAGTCATTTGACTTGAGGCCAAACAGCCCCTGTGTGGCACTCCATGGTCCGTGTGGAGTGCCCATGAAACAACAGTTAGAAATTTTTTTGGAAATTTCGATCTTGAACTAACACTTGGAAACTTTTGCATGAGTCCACCAAATAGACACCTTTCATGAGCCATGTGAAGCCACACGATCGGTGTGGTGCTCCCGTCTCCCCAAACATAGGAAATTTTCATGGAAAGTTACAAGATGGTGATTGTATACTTAGAATATTTTCACTTCGAAGGCTTCACCGGGAGCCTCACGAACCGTCTCAAGCCACACGACCCGTATGAGTGGGCGTGAGGCCTCACTTAGCCCATATGGTGGGGTTTTCAAACTTAAGCCACCCCATGGCTCCTCCACACGATCCGTGAAGTGTCACACGGCTCATATGGGGTGCCATTGAGATGTGCAACTTGGAATACCACCCCAAGGCAAACATTAGAGATTTGAGGCCATATGGCTCATGTGACACCACATTGGCCATGTGGTCTCTCTCGAGACAACACTTGGTCCAAATCATTGCCTGAAGCAAGATTGCTCGAGGTCCAATGGCGTCGCATGATATCCGGACCATTACATCATCTCCCCCTGGGATCATTCGTCCTTGAATGTGCAAGAACAAGGTTTTAAATATAACGTGAAACTTTCAAACACAAGATACCATGCATAGTTCATTATTTGAAAATCATAAAGCTATTAAATATCATGACGAAATGAAATAAAGTCATTCAAAACATCATAAAAACCATTTTAATGTACATCCAAGCATGTCATGCCATGATACTCAGGAAGGAAAGAATTAGGACCAATGAGAAAAGGAAGAACCTAACACCTTAGGCTTGAGTAGATTGGAAAGATGGGGATATCACTTCATCATTTCCAACTCTGCCTCCCATTTAGCACTCTCCACATGTTGGTTCCTCCAAAGAACCTTTACCGATGCCATATCCTTGTTTCGAAGTCATTTCATTTGTCTATCCAAAATCTCCACCGGCACCTCCTCATGTGACACGTTCTCCTCGACCTCAATGCTCTCTAAAGGCGTAATAGTGCTAGGATCACCAACCATCTTTCTCAACATGGACACGTGGAAGATCGGGTGAATAAAACTTAAATCCGAGGGTAATTCCACCTTATACACCACATTCCCAATCCTCTCAATAACTCCATAAGGGCCTACATACCGGGAACTTAACTTCCCCTTTTGCTACACATCACTCCCTTCATAGGTGAGACTTTCACAAACTCCCAATCTTTAACTTGGAATTCAAGATCCCTCCTTCTAGTATCCGAGTAGGACTTTTGGGGACTTTGCACTATCTTCAACCTCTCTCTAATAAACTTCACTTTTTCCATAGCCTCCATTACCAAGTCTGTGCCAATCAAAGCCATCTCCCCTAACTCAAACCACCCCACCGGAGACCTACACCTTCTACCATACAAAGCCTCAAATGGTGCCATACCAATGTTAGCATGCAAGCTATTATTATAACAGAACTTGATAAGTGGAAGATGGTCATCCCAATTTCCTTTGAGCTCCAAGACATAAACCCTCAACATATCCTCCAAAGTTTGAATCTTCCTCTCGGCTTGCACATCAGTTTTGGGATGAAAGGTGGAGCTCAATTTCACTAGAGTATCAAGTCCATTTTGAAATGAGCTCCAAAAGTGAAGTAATTGGCTACCCCGATCTGATATATAGACCTAAGCACACCATGCAACCTTACCAACTCTCAGAGGTATAACCTTGCATAGTCTTCGGCACCAAAAGTAACCTTAACAAGTAGAAATAAGCCAAATTAGTCATTCAGTAATCGATAACTCAAATGGAGTCAAATTATTTCTGAGTCCGAGGGAACCCAACCACAAAATCCATATTTATGTCTTCCCTCTCCCAAGTAGGGATCTTGATTTCAAGAGCCAACCCACGGGGCCTTTGATGTTCCACCTTCACTTGTTGACAATTTGGGCACTCAGATACAAACTTGGCTATGTCCTTCTTCATGCCATGCCACCAATACACCTACTTCAATTCCGGATAAATCTTAGTAGATGATAGGTGAATAGAATAATGAGAATTATGGGCTTCGCTCACGATCACCTCCTTAAGGTCATCCACATCCGGAACACATAACCAGTCTTGATACCAAACTACACCATATCACCCTTGGGAGAAAACCTCAATATTCTTTTTGGCAACCAATTTCTTCAATTCAACCAAGGACGGATCTAAATCTTGCTTAGCATTCACATCAACAACCACTGAGGATTTGGCCCCATTTAGAACATGTAAACCACCATCATTGGAATCGGCCACTCTAACACTATCCTTGCCAACTCATTCTTCCCCTCCTCAACATGAGCCACACTTCCCATGGAGAGCCTACTATGAGCATCGGCTACCACATTTGCCTTGTTGGGGTGATATAGGACGCTCATGTCCTAATCCTTTAGGAATTCCAACCATCTCCTTTGCCTTAAGTTAAGGTCCATTTGTGTGGACACATATTGCAAGATCTTATGATTGGTGAAAACATCAACATGCACCTCATACAAATAGTGTCTACAACTTTTCAAAGCATAGACCACTGTCGCTAACTCAAGGTCCTGAGTTGGGTCATTACGTTTATGTACCTTCAATTGCCATGACGCATATGCTATCACCTTTCCATGTTGAGTAATTACACAACCCAACCCAATTCAAGAGGCATCACAGTATACAATGAACCAATCCGTGTCATTTGGTAGTTTCATAACCGGAGCCAATGTATGTCGGTCCTTCAATGTTTGGAAACTCCTCTCACACTCGTCTGACCACACAAACTTAGCCTTCTTTTGAGTCAACTTAGTCAATCAAGATACAATGGATGAGAACCCCTCAACGAACCTCCTATAATAGCCCACTAACCCAAGAAAGCTTTGAATGTTTGAATGAGTCAACGGTCTAGGTCAATTCTTTACCGCCTCGGTCTTCTTTGGGTCCACCTTTATATCATCACCAGAGTAATATGACCAAGAAAAGCAACTTCACCCAACCAAAACTCACATTTGCTAAATTTAGCATATAACTTCTTCTTTCTCAACATTTGCAAACCAACCTCAAATGATCCATATGCTTCTGTTCATTTCGGGAATAAATGCGAGTATCATCAACAAGAAAACCACAAAACTATCAAGGAATGGCTTGAACACCCAATTCATAAGGTCCATAAACATGGTTAGAGTATTAGTTAGGCCAAACGACATCACCACAAACTTAACCTTGTCTGAAAGGCCATCTTGGGAATATCACAGTACCTTTAACTCATGATATCCAAAATGGAGATCAATTTTTAAAAGTAAGTAGCCCCTTGAAGTTGGTCAAACAGGTCATCGATTCTACGCAATGGATTCTTATTCTTAATAGTCACCTTATTCAATTGCCTATAATTGACACACATATGAAGAAGACCTATCTTTCTTCCTTACAAATAGCACCGGAGTACCCCATGGAGATATACTTGGCCTGATGAAACCTTTTTCTATAAAATCTTTCAACTGATCCTTTAACTCCTTCAACTCAGCCGATGCCATACAATAGGGCGGAATAGAGATAGGTTGAGTATTCGGAAGAAGATCTATGCCAAAGTCTACTTCCCTTTTGGGAGGAATACCGCGGAAGTATTCGGGGAACACATTTGGAGACTCATTCACCACCGGAACCGACTCAAGAGTAGGTAATTCAAACTCCACACTTAACCCTCACAATGTGATATATACATCCCTGGGAGATCATGTTCCAATCTTTGAGGTAGGAAATAAATCGACCCTTAATAGCGGAGTCACTACCCTTCCATTCAAGAACGGGCTCACCAGGAGGTTGGAACTTGACCTTCTGAGTTCTACAATCTATAGATGCATATGATGCATGCAACTAATCCACCTTAAGAATAACATCAAAATCATACATTTCAAGTTCCACAAGATCACATGGAAAAACCTTATGCAATACAGAAATAGGACAACCATGATACTATGAGCAACAACAAATTGACCCACGCGAGTATTAACTGAGTAAGTGTCCCTCAAAATTTTTACATGTAACAGCCAACATAGGAGTCACAAAAGAAAAGTTAGCACCCCGATCAAGCAATGCATAAACATCAAAATCAAAGACTTTTAACATACCGGTCACAACATTCGGAGCCTCCTCAACTTCCTTTCGTGTATGAAGGGCATAAAACCTATTGTTCCTTGGGGCAACAGCCCACCTCGAGCCACCTGGCTCTGACCCTTTCGAGGATCCCTAAGGTAATCAACAACCTTGTGACCCTTATCACCATACCTAAATTAAGTACCTACATTCCTCTAACATTCGTCCCTGTAGGGCTTTCTGCACCTATCACACAGAGGATATCCCTGACCATCACCAACTGATGCCCTAGGAGAAGGTACCCTAGCATTAGCAACCCCAACACCCAAGCCCTAGCCCGGTTGGTAGCAACCAAAACCACCACGCCGAGAGCCGGAGAACCCACCATCAAAACCGGCCCTCTTGGGATCATTCACTCTCCTCCCCTTGAGTTTCCCCTTCGATTTGTTCGACACCAACCATAAGATAGAGATATACATATCCCGATTAAGCATAGCTGTACGACATTCTTGTACAAGAAAGTCAAAGATACCTAAAACAAATTGTGCATTTTAGTATGGGAATCGGCCACAAGAGTCAGAGCTTACTTGGAGAGCTTAGTGAAGTTGAGGGCATAATCCCTCACACTCATGTTACCCTACCTAAGGTTGATAAGCTCGATCATCCTGACTTTCCTGAGCTTAATTAGAAAGAAACGATCTAGAAAGGCAAGCTTGAACTCTACCCAAATAACCATATCGCCACAAACCCTCTCCATAGACCACTGAGTGTACCACACCTGTGTGTATTTCCTTTAACTGTATATGCAGCCAGTTCAGCTTTCTCTTCAGAAGTGACACCCATGACATTCAATACTTTGGAGAGCTCATCAATGAACTCCTAAGTATCCTCGTCAGTCTTATACCCAAAGAACTCCGGAGGATTCATCCGGGTGAAATCCCTCACTCTAGCAGCCAGAATGGGATCCCAAAAGCATGGCAAAGACCGTATAGAATTCACTATTAGAGATAGGCTCATCCATAAGCCTTTGAGGTGCTTAACCCTCATTAGCTGGGGTTGGTCTAGTAGGTGTACCACAAGGCATCTTCTGAAATAGAGCAAGGATAACATCAAGGTCAAGAGCTAAACCAACTATTTACAGCACGACATAAGAATGAAGAAGTGAGACAATTCCTAGAATGTCGTCGTAGCCTCCCACTCATAGCCATGGTGCACTTCACACCATGTTTAGGACTCTACTTGACGCGACACTTTGGACTTCGAGGATCATTACTAACCTAGGGCTCTGAAACCATCTTTGTCAAAACTTGGCCCTAGGGCCTAAATGTGACACGGTGAATGGGAACCAGAGAGTCCCCAAACAAGCCTCAAGATAGAAAAACTCACATCATCATTTTGAAAGCGTACACAAAGTAAACACATAGCTCTATGGGGTGGGAAATATAGTTCTTACTCTGTGGGGGTAATTCGGGACTTAAGATCTTTCCATTACAACATATAGCCAAGCCATAAATCACATAATCAAATCACATGACGCTAGTCAAGGATAACCAACCAATAACATAGACTTAACTTATAATGCATACCATAAAATGTAAGGATGTTTTACAAGGTATCCAATAATGCCTCTACGAATATATGACTCATCAGTATGATGGTGGATCATCCTTGGAAGATAGGACTCACCAGTACGAATAAACTTGGAATCCTTGCTAAGCGTCAAAAGGTGGATGATTAAAATCCTCGGTCCCTACATGGTGAAATCATGTAGGCAAGAGTATACGATAGTACATTTGAATATACTAAGTATGCGAGATACAATGTATGAACTTACCTAAAACTTGCATTTCCATTTCAGATGATAAGGGCACATAATATAGAAAGAGATATGTATATCAAGGAATGAGTATAGCAAGATGCTAAGAAATTCATGATGTATGAAATGCAAATGATGCTCATATATAGTGGGTACCTCAACCGACATGATTAGACCAAGCGAGCTATTATTTGGAGTCCTGATGAAATCCCCTCATCCGTAAAGAGGTGGCTACTTCTACTTGCA
Source organism: Solanum medicagineum (assembly GCA_026153255.1). NCBI lineage: Eukaryota > Viridiplantae > Streptophyta > Magnoliopsida > Solanales > Solanaceae > Solanum > Solanum medicagineum. Next base: position 12,540 of record JAPFFP010003337.1, read on the forward strand.
AAAGGCAAACCATACTTCACCTTATGGGCACCCCCATTTTGTATGAAGCAACCTTCCTTACCGGCACCCCTATTTGTATAGGATTTTCACATATAGCACACCACATCATATTACATAATTTCTTCTCCGTATGGGCACCCCCATTTCGGAGATAACTTTGCTTATGGGCACGACCATTTTGGAAAGGAATCTATGCTAGGCACATAGTTCGAGGAAGGAGAGAGAATCCTCATTTCATTGGTGCTAAGTCATCATCCCACAGGAATATTTATAGTATACATAGCTATATATACTTTCAAAAGGTTTGCAAGTCTTACAACAACATTTCAATGCACAAATGGGGCTTAAAGGCCAAATACCTTTCACAATAATCCATACTTAGGCCTCAACTACCAAAACATAGCTAATAGTCATAATACCTATGCATAAGAATAGCTCATGCACATGATTGGAATGGTGCAAGCACCCAAAATGCTCTAAGAGCCACAATCATAGACATATATGTGATCATGATATCGTCATAACTAATATCTTATCAAAATCATATCATAGAACATAATTGGGTTTAACGCATAACATAATTGCCATAATAATCCATGTACATGAATGCATATGCTATGAATAATTGGAGAATGACATGTGTAATTAATTCAATCTAAACGCAATAATATAATATGAAATTCAAGTGAAAACATAATTAAATCCATATTAAAAATCATAATACAATCACCCGTGCATAAACAAGTCCTAAAGGGGACATGCATACTTATAATTCCATAAACCCAAAGTAAATCCTCATATAACAGTTTAAATCACCTTAAAATCATCTAATAAACACTACCTATGCATTAATAGAATTTTAGGAATCTTACTATTCAAAACCCTGATTCAAAGTAAGCTAGAGATCTATGAAATTATTTGAAAATAATTTTGGGTCTTCTTGATTGAAAAGGAAATCAAGGATCAAACCCATAAGATGAAGAAACCTCAAAGAATTTTGAAGAAGAGTTGAGTTCCTTAGCCCCCAAGTTAAAATTCCCAAGAGTTCTTTTGAGAGTTGTTTTGATAGAGTTCAAAATTATGAGGGATGAGTTTGAATGTTTGAAATAGGTTTTAGGTCTTTAGATGACCATAGAATAGCATAATAATCTCCAAAAGACCAATATAAATAACCGAAATTACATAAATTCCATTAATGAATCGAAGGAAAAATTCAATGGAAGTCATTTGACTTGAGGCCAAACGGCCCATGTTGCATTACACGGTTAATGTGGAGTACTGATGAAACCACACTTAAAAAAATTTCTGGAAATTTTTATTTGGAACCAACACTTAGAAATTTTGACACGAGTCCACCAAACGAACACCTTTCAGAAGCCATTAAAGCCACACGGTTCGTGTGGTGCTACCGTCTCCACAAACATAGGAAATTTTCGCAGAATGTTATGAGATGATGATTCCATACTTAGAATATTTTCACTCCAGAGGCTTCACGTGGAGCCGCACGAATTGTCTCATGCCACACGACCTATGTGACTAGGCGTGTGGCCTCACTTAGCCCCAATTGTAGTGCTTTCAAGCTTAAACCACCTCACGGTTCCTCCAAACAATCTGTGAGGTGTCACACGACTCATGTAGGGTGCTAGTGAGGTGTGTCTTAGCTTGCAACACTACCCCAAGGCCAACATTCAATATTTGAGGCTAAGTATGATCTCACTTGAGGCCATACAACCCGTGTGACCCCACACTGGCCGTGTGGTCTCTCTTGAGACAACACTTGGTCCAAATATTTGCCTGATATAATATTTCTCAAGGTCCATTGACGTCGTACGATATGTGGGTCATTAGACATATGGACCTGACGGAATTGAAGGAGTTGAAGGATCAATTGAGGGATTTGTTGGAAAAAAGTTTCATAAGGCCTGGCAAGTCACCTTGGGGTGCACTAGTGTTGTTGTGAAGAAAAAGGATGGTTCCCTTAGAATGTGCATTGACTACCAGTAATTTAATAGAGTCACCATAAAAAGCAATACCCTCTACCAAGGATTGATGACCTTTTTGATCAACTTCAAGGGGACTAGTGACTTTTCTAAGATTGATCTTCGGTCTGGATATCACCAAGTAAATATGAGGGAGTGTAATATTCCCAAGATGGCTTTTTGGACTAGCTATGGGTACTTTGAATTTGTGGTGATGTCCTTTGGGTTGACTAATGCACCGACTATATTTATGGATCTTATGAATAGTGTCTTCAAACCCTACCTTGGCATGCTTTTGGTGGTCTTTATTGATGATATCTTGATTTATTCCCATAGTGAGGAGGAGCACGTGAATCACTTGAGGCTGGTGTTGCAAATCTTGAGGGATGAGAGGTTGTATGCTAAATATGAAAAATGTGAGTTTTGGTCGAAGGAGGTTGTTTTTCTAGGGCATTTGGTGTAGGATGATGGTATTAAGGTGGATACTAAGAAGATGGAGGTGATAAGAAATTGGCCTAGACCTTTGACTCCATCGGATATTAGGAGTTTCTTGTGTTTAGCGGGTTACTACCGGAGGTTTGTGCATGACTTCTCTTCTATTGCTTCTCCTATGACAAAGTTGATCCAAAACAAGGCAAAATTCATGTGGACCGACGAATATGAAAAGAGTACCCTACATAAGGGCTTTACTACATGTTGGTGGGTGGATTTGCATTGAGTTTACTCAACTTATTTCAATCTCAAATTGCATGATTTTGAACAAGTATCATGAACCCACCAAGTGTTTGATAAAATGACATGACAAGAATTCTCAAGTTATTGATGATCTATTATATGATTTATAAGCCAACTAACTATATGATGATTAAGGGTTTTCAAGCATGTATTGCATTCATGAAAAGTATCTATGATTATCAAGTTAAGCCCTATTTCAAGATTTCTACCTCTCGTGAGCCATTCTTGTTAAAGCAAGGGATCATGTATGTTTGTTATCTATTCTCATGTTCAAGTTAGGCTCACTATTGGAGGTCAAGTAGGTTTATGAGCTGCACAAGTCATGTTATCATGTCTCTTACATGTTATTCATGTTATGATTAAAGTATGATTATTTCAAGATTCCGTGGGATTTGACTCAACACCGATTGAGACTTAAGATGGGGCTCGACTCAAGGGGTCCTTATATAAAGTCTTGGTCTCTAAACTATGTGTCACCACAGGATTATACATGATCTCCCTTATGGCCTTCTAGTGGATCTATCTAGTAATACCAAACCTTGTTGAGGGGTTGACATGGCTCGATCACCTTGATGAGGGGGTGACATGCCTCCAATTATTCATCGTATGGCTACTATGGAAAGTAGACCACAGCTTCTCGAGGGGGTGACATGCCTCGATCATCTTGTCAAGGGGGTGACTCACCAAAGCTTATCTTCGTAGAATCTCACTAGCCACGTGGAAGATGATGAAGAGGATCTCCAGTCCGTACATGGTGATATCATGTAGGCATAAAGTATGTGTTAGTATGTTTGAATGTACTAATTATGTAGGATTCAATGCAACAAGATATAAGCCAATATAGTAAAAATGCATAATCATAGTCAATAGATAGCATAATTTCAACATGTCATGCATGATCAATGCTTGAAGTAAAACATGCTTTTAAATCATTTGACTTGCATAGAACATAATACATATGTGGAAACAGACATCAACTGACAAAGAATAAGACCAGGTGAGCTACAACTTGGAATCCCGATGATTATCCCTCATCGATAAAGAGGTGGTCTACATGCCAAGGTAAACCATATGTCAACTTACAGGAGCTTGTCCAATTTTTGAGAAGTAACCTCCCTTACGGGAACCTATCCCATTTCAGGGTTGATTTCATGAGAAACATCACCTTACTGGAGCCTATCCCATTTCGAGAAGATTTTCAAGAGAAAGTGCACTAAATGGATCCACTAGTATAGCAAAGGTATGGCATACTCTTAGTTGGCACATAATTTGAGGAAAAGAGTATGGACCCTTGAAGATAGTCCATGCCGACATCCAATCCATTGGTGCTAAGTCTATTCCCACGGAATACTTGAAATAATCATACTTTAATAACTTGTAATAAACATGGAATCATGACATGAGTAGCTCCTAAACATACTTGACCTCTAATTGTGAGCCTAACTTGAAACATGAGAATAGATCATAATCATACATGGACCCTTGATTTAACAAGAATGGATCACAAGAGGTAAATCATGAAAATAAGGCTTAACTTCATACTTGCATAATCATAGAAAAGTTACTTGACTTGTAAAACATGTAAATAACTTGAGAATTCTTGCCTTGACATTTTATCAAGCACTTGGTGGGTGTGTAATGCTTGTTCAAACTCATGCAATTCTAGAGAGAAATCATGTGAGAAAACTCAATGCAAATCAACCCACTAACATATTGTAAAACCCTCAGGTAGGGTACCTTGAAATCCATCATCAAATCTCATAAAAGATCATAGTTTTATAGCTCAAAACATGGATAGTCTCAATAGACAAAACCCATTCATAGTGCAAGCTTGAAATAGATAGTCATGCATAGCCAATCAACATTTCACAAAACTTCAACATAATTTATACTCATATTTCATAATAATAGATACCCATGAATAATACAACTTGAAATCATGGAAGTTTCATAAAATGGGAAGGTTACACTCCATGGGTGAAAGGACCTAATGGATAAAACCCACATACAAATTTGGGGATTCCTTCATGTAAACTTGAAAGAGACTTAAAGCTTGGATAGAGTACTTGAGATTCAGAATTAAGCTTGAGCTACTTGAATTTGGATGCAAATTTTGATAAAATAGTCTAGGGGTTTTAGAGAGGGTTTTTGCGTGATATGGAGTTGAAAAATGACTAAGTATGGGACATTTCAGGTGTAAAAGGGCATGTGGGCATGACCCCAATGCCTTAGGCCAAAATAAAAAATTAAGGAAGTGATAACATTGCTCCGCGATGGGTCCACGTTGTGGAGCCATCGCAGACCAACACAATTTTGCGAAAAGTTGGCAAAAATCATTTTTCACTATGGGTCTTCTAAAATCCAGGCTATACCCATTTCCCACTAAATTTTTCCCCCTGATCAAGAATATGAAGTTGGATTTTCAATATCACGCATGGACTTTAAGATATATGGAAATTACGATTATGGGCATGTCCGAGGCACATTTTTGGGGCATTTGAATATCTCCCCCTTGGGAACATTCATCCCCAAATATCAAAGCAATATGCATAAGAGAAGTAATCATGAACATTTTAGCCTAACATGAATGCAGCAATTATACTTGAACATCATTTTCAAGAATCTCAACATTAATG